>JAHWFP010011744.1:0-34697 GCA_023313725.1 Lithobius niger | reverse complement strand
GAGAAATTGGGGGAATAAAGTGCATTAAGTAGTGTATGCTGTAACCCGTTAGAACACAGTAATTAAATAAGAATGCGCGTTACAGCCTACTAAAAAAAACGTCCTCCACATGTTTTTTTCCCTCAGTATTTTCCATTGCATATCACTATTTTTTTTTCTTGCGGTTTCTTCATACGTTTTTCTGAACGAGGAAATAAATGTAATTTCGTTCCTCTTCGTAATTATTATTCCGAAATTTGATGTATAATGGCAATCGTAACGGTTAGGAAGTGAGCACAGAAGAATGAAGGATGTTAAGCGAGGAGCAATCTCCACCGTCTTCATTTATAAAGGAGAGGACTGTCGAAGGGAATGCCTCGCTGGCCAAAAGGAACGTAGAGATTGGTGATGTCATGGAACGTGAAAGTTCCTATGGGATCATCCGGAACCCAAGAGCCACCCCTTTTGCCTTGGCACGACATGGGGAGCAAAGTAGATCTCCGGAGGCAGTTGGCGTGTGAGGGTTTATTCTGTGTAAAACTGGCACGAAGGATGGGGCAGTATCAGACTGCCACACAGAGTAATTTGTTATGTGCGAAAGAAGCGGGGAGTGGGTTGTCCCTCATCAGAGTGAGACAAGGAAACGCGCAGCCGGAACGGAAGAAAGCGTGTCCTGAGCATCGAGCGTGGTGGCGCCTGTAGAGTCAGTTGTAGATAGTATTGTGGAAGCCAATGTTGAGGCATATGATGATTCGATGGCGCCGGGAGGAAGCACTGTTGTGTTGGATGGTAACGTAGGGATGGATGATAACGTAGGGATGAACGATGAATCGTCGTCTTGGTTGTTGGGAACTTCTTAAAGTTGTAGCCAATGACGAGGGATGGCGGGGAACGAGAGGAGTGATGCCCGGATTGGTGACGGGACGGGAACGTAGAACTGGAGGAGAGCCTTGTGATAAAACTAAAAAGTCCGGGGACGTGGAGCTTAGGAATGTGTAATGGTCCTCAGAAGGGATGTCTTCGTCACAGATGGCTTTGGGAGACGAAGGACCAGGATCCAGGTGGTGAGGCGGAATGTTGAAATGACAGTCAGGGACGCAAACAGAAAGGCTTGAAGGTCAGGAATGGGAGCGGCAAACGTAGAGATGGCGAAGGAAAGAAGGCCGGTGAGGAGGCAGGTGATACTGAACAGTTGAGTGCTGTACGTGGCGTAAGCGGGAGATCTTCTTGTGTATAAGCCAGAGAGGGGAACGAAGCCCTTGAGAGGTCAGAATGCTTGTCTGAAGTTGAGGCGGGCCGACGGAGGGGAACGGATCGTTGTCCGTGACAAGAGAGCATTAGTAAAAGCAGGTTTCTAAAGGAAGAAGAAAAAAACATTATTTTAAGTGGGGGGAAGTGTTCTTTTCCTGTTTTCTCCTTATAGACAGAGGTCTAGTAAAGGGAAGGAAGGGTGGTGAGGACGTGGCGGTGTCGGTCCTAATGGGAGCAAGTGTCCCCCCTCCCCTTTGCCGAGCAGGGGATCGAGGGATGACAGGAGTGTAAAAGTGTTCTGTATGGGACACATCCATATTTCCAGGACTAGGGCTTAATAATTGTAATATCATGTTGAGGAACTGTAGACGGAATGCAGGACTGGAACGCAGAGTCGGAATGCAGATTTGGAACGCAGAGCGGAACGCCGAGCTGAACGCAGAATCAGGGACGGTGGCTAGTTCAAGGAGTGATCTGTTGTTGAGGAGGGCGTTATCATTCCTGAGTAGAGTTTGTAAGGAGCGTTGTTGATTGGCCAGGTAATGGTGGTTGGTGCGAAGGTTGGTCTCGCAGACCAAAGCCAAAACCAGACGCAAGGTCTCGGTTCTTGGAGACGGGATCTGAAGTGGAGGATGGCTTCTGTAGAAAGCAGTCCAGGACGACTCCGTCGACCGTCTTTAATAACTCTTGAGAGTAAAGATCTCTGAGGGATTGGAGTCCCCCTGGAACGGAGGTTTAGATTGGTCCGAAAGGGACGGGTTCGGTGAGTAGTTGGAATCGAGCTTATCGTCCGCGGGAGGAACGGGCGGAATTGGTAACGGGACCGGCGTAAAGGAACGTGTAGGTGGATCATTCGGAACAGTATAGGGACCTGTGTCGCCTGCGGAAGGTAGGTGGTGCTTGGGAACGGAGGCAAGCCATGATGAGACTGAGCCTGACACTGGTACCTTAAGTTCTGAAGGGAAGAGTCCATAAGGGTATGTACTTGAGACGGGAGTGATCGGTTCGTCAGTCCTCCCAGTAGCGGAACGTCCAGTATCCGAAGGTTGAGAGGAATGTATTGTTTAAGGTAGGCGTATCGTTCCTTTGTGCGTGAGAGTTCCTTGGAAAGGGAACGTAGGTTTCGCATCTGCGGAGTCTGCCAACCGAGAGGAGGAGCCATCCCTTGGCGTTCCTTTGCTTATGGCATCGGAACTGTGGGACGTGGGATGCAGAACGTACATTGAGGAACGCAGCGAAATCGAAGTGAACAGCTCGGCGGCTAGAGAAGAAAAGGTGTAACAGCATGTTTTGTGGCATGGGGCGTGGATCAAGGCGGGTAGGAACGCAAACCCGGATGGACTGTATCGAACAGTCTCTGCCTAGGACGGTGGTTAATTTTTTTTTCTTTTTTTGATTCTTGGAGGGATCAAAGTGTCGGTCCAAAGTTAGAACAGGTCTTTCAGGAGAAGGGTAAATCGGCGTTTGTAGCAGTGACAAGATGCTAGTGTTCCTAGGGGGTGCAAGCCCCCCCCCCCCGAGAAAGTGGGAGTCATGGACCGAAGGTTCGGTTCGAAACGGAGTCGTGTAGACGAAGGAAGCGCAGGTCGGGTCGTGCTGGTGGCAACGAGGAAAGTGGAGGCCGGAATGGACGTATGAGGGACACACAAAAACCAGTCAAGGCCAAAACAGGCTGCAGGAGAACGTCCCAAAGGAACGTAGGGACGTGGGGACGTTAGGAATGTAGGTTGAGGTTCGAGGAACGGACCTGTTAAGGAGCAGTGATTCACACAGCTGCATAGGTCGGAGGTCGAAGAAAGACGAGCGGACTGCATCGTCAGAGTATATATCAGAGAAGTGGGCTGCGCAGTAGGATACGCAGATGGTGACGGCGGAGGGATAGCATACTCTTATGATTTAAACAACAGCATCTAATGCCGGAGGGAAGGAAGGCGAAAGCTGACAGTAGGCGGTGAAACGGTCCAATCCAAAAGGCGGCTGCACAGAAGCAATGCGCAGTGGGGAAGGGAGCCGAGGGTGAGGAACGTTGCTCATCTGAACTGATTTGCGTACCGCCCAAACGTAACGATGACATGAGCCGCCCTGGGCAAAAGGCAAGGGGAACGGCGGCAGCGAGGGACAGCGGAACGAGGAATGTGGGACCCGAGATGCAGCGTAGTATAAGTGTTGACTGACCCCGGAAGGAACGGAGGATGGGAGATATCCCAAAGAGACAGCCTCAGCGCAAGATGGGCCACCACTGAAGTAGGAATGAAGGTAACGTCCATCCGCGGTATGCGGAATGGAACGTGGAATCCTGTGTGAAACGTCGAAGGGGATGCTCAAAGAGCGACTGCGCGTCGCGATAGCCCTAGGAGAAATGATGCCGACAGGACGCTGCGCTGGAGCTTATATAAGCTGGCCCAAGCCCGAGCATGCACAGTACCGTACGAGCCCGGCAGACAACACTCAAACTTCTAGGGGAATAAATGCTCAAAAGGGGGGAAACTGCTATAAAACAGGTAATATTTATTTTCGTCGGCTATAAAAAAAAAATGGAAATTTTAACAAGTTTAAAATTAGTTTTTACTATCCTAAAATACTCACCTTCAGTAATTTATGCTACAATCGCTATTTTGGCTTTTCGTTGCCCAAAAAAAAAAAAAAACCTTATTTTGTTGTCTCCGTGAGTTTTTCCCTCTGCCCGCCAGGCGCGCTGCTCTGTTATCACAGATGCCGCCGCCATCTTGGAATGACCCTCACATTCGCTTATTGAACCTTTCTATTCAGCGAAGCGGGGAGGCGGGTGGGTTTCCATTACTGAAGGTGAGTATTTTAGGATAGTAAAAACTAATTTTTAAACTTGTTAAAATTTCCATTTATTACTATCTGCAAAATACTGACCTTCAGTAATTTATGCTGACTTTGTCGTCCAGGTGGAGGGCCGCTGAAACTAGAATCCCCTAGATCAACATAACCTTCCTATCCCTCCATAGGAAACAGGCCTAATTGGGAACACCTTCAACTAAGGCTAACAATGGTATACTAAAACACCAGGAGCATACTCAGAAATAGGCTATCTCCTGAAATTAAGCTGGATATTAATCCTGAAAAGGTTAACAACAAGAACACGAGTTCATACACTGTAAGAAAGAGTTATAACACTACCAACCTCTTATCTAGTGCGTGTCCATCTGGCATCCTTGTGTGGACTTCCACCTGTGGGTCTTAATGTTCTGTGTGACATTACCCCCCAGTGTGGTCTGCTCACCCCAGTGTGGTGTGGCATTTTCTTCGTAGTGGTTTCTGCGGTGTGTTCCATCCACAGGGGTGTGCTGTCTTTCATGCGTGAAGGCCTCCATGCTCTTTGTGACTTGTCTTTCACTCGAGTTGACGGCTCTCACTGTTGTGATTTCCAAGGCGCATTATACATGTCTAGTGGTAGAACCTCTGTCCCGCCACAACATGATCCCTTATCACCTTCTCACCTCATTGGCCGCTCGTGTCTCGCAGATAGTGACTCACAAACGTGTTCCGATTGTTCCAGGCGCATGCCGCCACCACCTCGTCCAGAGGCGTTCCACAGCCATACGCCCACGATGCAGCCAGCGCCCTTAGCTCATGAGCTCTAACTTCCCTTGGAAGATCCACACAATCTTTCCCCAGCTCATAAGCCCTCCGAATGACAGTGCAGATCCACTTGCCCAACTTGAAGGGTGTCACCGCCTTATTAATTGCTTGGTTGTGTGTTTCGTCTACCTGCAAGAATAAGGGTGCTGGGCCTTCCTCCTCCGTGTCCGAGATCTGATCTGCAGTCCTGGCCAGATAATGGCACAGCGCCCGAATCGGGCACTGCAACCTCTCTTCGTCTTCTGTGTGGACTAGTGGGCCCAAGGCCGGTATCACCACCGGTTTTGGTGCTACATCTGGTCTAGAATTCTTTGCCGTGAAGTGAGCGGGGAAGGAAAGCGATACTTTCGACCAGTCCCTTGAAAACCTGATGTGGTTCCGTCCTCTGGAAAACGCTGCCACCTCACTCTGCCGAGCTGCAGTAGCTAACGCCGTTACGAAAACTGTTTTTTGAGTGAGGTGCAAAATTGACGCTTTCCTAAGCGGTTCGTAAGGTGGGCTTGACAGGCTCTGAGCACTAAAGGTAGGTTCCATTTTGGGAAAAGTGTCCTCGTTCTTGGCTTCGCCTGGTCGAACCCTAGTATCACTTTCAACATCAGTGGGCTTTCAACCACGCCCGTGTTTCCTGAGCAGGATAACACAGAGTTGACCGCTGACCTGTATCCCTTGATAGCTATCGGTGACAACCCTTTGCGAAACAAGTCTTCCAAAAACTCCGCTAACTCGAACATGGAAGGGTTGCACGGGTTGACGTCATTGCCTGAGCAACACACGAACCACTTCTTCCACTTAGATTCATAGTTTCTATGTGTGGATGCCTTTAAACCTCCGATGACCCTCTCCGCCACCTTCACGGAACAGCCCTTTTTCAGCAGACTACTCCTTAGAGCAGCCACCCGAGAAGATGCAGAATTCCGGGATTCTGGTGTAGGGTCCGTCCCTTGTGCTGCGAGAGTAGCCTTGCTGTGACAGGTAATCAGACTGGTTCCTCTCTCTTGGGTTCCTGGATGTCGGGAAACCACGCCGCCGCTGGCCAGTATGGAGCTATCAAAATGAACACCCCTGTCGACTCTCTGATTTTGTTGAGAACGCTCTGTAGCATCGAAAAGGGTGGGAACGCGTAAGCAAACATTCCCTCCCATGGTAAGGACAAGGCGTCCGTCGCCCAGGCTTGACTGTCTGGGAAGGGGGACACGTAGTTCTCCAGCTGTTTGTTGAAGCGAGCTGCAAAAAGGTCTACTATCGGTTGGCCCCACTTCTCGAAAAGTGCTTCGCAAATCTTCTCGTCCAGCTTCCATTCCGTGGTCGGGATCATGCATCCTCGTGACAACTCGTCTGCCCAGACATTCAACTTCCCGGCGATATGGCGTGGCATCAGAGTGGTCCTTGTTCTGTTCGCAGAAATTCATTAGGCTGGAAGTTTCGCCACTAACGCTCTTGAGTGCGCGCCCCCCTCTTTTGCGGACATAGGCGACCGCCGTCGAATTGTCTGCCATCACCCCGATCACTTTGTCCATCACAATTTCCTTCTAAAGGGCTAATGCGTACCGCACTGCTCGCAATTCCCGTGCATTGATATCGAGTTCCTTTTCCTGATCGGACCACTGTCCCGCAGCTTGCAACCCTTCCATGTGGGCTCCCGATGCCGATGCGTCGGAAAACAGTAGCATCTCTGGGGTCGGCTCTCGCATCAGTACCCCTTGCTCCAACGTCCCCGGAGTCAGCCACCACTCCGCACATTCTGATGGGAAGCGTTGTAGACTCACCCAGTCTTTCCAACTGCATCTCGGGTACCACTCGTCCTTCCTGAACAAGTGGAGGGGCTTCACTTTCCACTGACCCAGGGGAACTAACCTTGCGTTGGAGTCCGAATCCCTGTGGCCGATGCCAATTCCTTTGCGGATATCCGCTGTCTCTGGATCAGCATCCTCATCGTCTCCCTCGTGGCTGCGATCCGTTCCGGTGATGGTCTGACTAGTCCCACCCGCGTGTAGAACTCGGCACCAAGAAAAATGAATACTTGTTGAGGGTTGAATCTTGACTTTCGGAAGTTGATGCCTAGTCCCAACCGACCGAAAAGCGCAGTGCACTGCCGAAGTTGGCGTCTTAGATCCTCCGCCGACTTGTTCCTTATCAGCCAGTCGTCCAAATAAGCGTGTGCTCTTATTTGTTGCTGATGCAGCTTGGCTATCACAGGTTTCATCAGCCGTGTGAAGACCTGAGGGGCCGTCGAGAGTCCGAAAGGCAGAGTCTTGAACTGGTAAGACACCCACCCCCCCCACTACTAGGCGAAAGAGGTGTTGCACATCTGCGTGCAGTGGGACGTGAAGGTATGCATCCTCGAGGCCTATAGATGCTGTAAACTCCTTCAGTTGAATTGCTTCCCGACTGGACCCTATGGTCTCCATCTTTAAGTGTTCTTTCACAATGTGAGAGTTCAGTCTCGTCAAGTTGAAAATGAGCCGCTTTCCTCCTCCCTTCTTGGCAATAACCCTCGCCGGACTCCAGAAGCCCTTGGAGTCCGGTGGCGCAACCATTAGCACACCTTTGGCCATTAGTGTTCGCACCTCGTCCTCCAAATCCAGGTCTTCCGCAGTGTCCTTCGCCCAAACCGGTGGTTCGTCTGCTAGCGCTGGACGGGAGGAAAATGGAGGATAGTAGCTGTGCTGGATGGTGTCTAGGATGAACTGGTCGTCCGTCAGCTGCTTCCATTCTTCCAGATGGCAAGTCAATCTTCCTCCCACCTGCCGGTGAACTGGGGCAAGGTTCGGCTGCTGAACGTCACTGACGGTTGGACCTCCTTCCCCTACCTCTGAAGGAACCCCTTCCACGTGGAAATCTAGAACTGCCTCTTCCGCCCCTGGGAGGGGCCGAGCCACGAAAGGGTGTGCTGTCGTTCAGCTTGTCCGTCTGGGTTGGCTTGCGCCCTGAGCCTCTGTTCTCGCCCCCCCCCCCCCTTGACCTTGGCCCCTGAAGCTGTTCTGGAGTCTGCCGAACGGTCTCCTACCCTTCGTTACGGCGCCAGCTCTAGTAACTTTCCGTTGAACACCTCCAACGACGCGTGGATGGGGAGCAGCCGTAGTTGACCAGCAATGTCCGTGGGAATCTGTGTCGCCGACTCCAATAGGCATCCCTCTTTCTAAACACTGAATTCATTAACAGTCTCGCGGACCAGTTAAGGCTATCCCGCTGAAAGGAAAAAGCCCTTTTCATGAGGTGCAGGCATTCTCTAACGTTCTCGTTTTCTCGTAGCTCTGGTCTATTGCGCACTAAAGATTTGATCGCCGCAGTCGATGCCGAGTACACCAGTTCGGCGTGTGAATTGGCACGGATCCCGCACCGTAGCATTATCTCGTCCTCGTCGTGCAGACTGAGAGGCGTGCGGATGACTGTGGGTGTCCTGAGTACAGAGTCCATTTCAAGCTCCGCTTTTTCTGTGATGTACTCCGCTTCCGGGAATGTTTTGTATCGTTTTTTTGGACGGGGCACCTTTTTCTGATGATCTGAAAAACATCTTGGTTTTCTTTGGGTCATGGGCCGGTAAGGGTTTGGACAACGAAATCGGTTTGTCGTCTCTTCTAGTCAGGGCTTCACTGTTCAGTAACTGTCGAAAAGCCACCGCTGATTGTGGGAGGTGCAGTGGCTGAGCCTTTATCATCCCTGAATTGGCGTAAGTATCCATAGGGGGATCGTCCGGGTCTTCCTCAACAGGTGCCGCTTCTTTTGCATACAGAGTCTCGCATAGATGTTTAAAAACGTAGCCGGCAAAAGTCTTCCAGTGAATAAAGCCTGGGCCTTCTTCAAACGGATCATCGTTATCGGTTGACTCCGGAACGAACTCTTCCTCCTCATCCTGCCATTCACCTTCCTCCCTTTCCTCAAACTCAACTTCCCCTTCAAGGTCAAAAGTTTCATCCTCAGAAAAAATGTCGTCAGCCTCAAAGCCCTTCTTGACCTTCTTGCACATTGCATGACCAGGGTCAGGTTCGTGTTTCCGTTTTGACAACTTTCGTTAACTTAAAAGTTTCGACCTGACAGTTTTTCCCTGAATGTCCCTTTAATGCATTTTCCGGTGTGTGCAGGCTTTTGGTACAACTCTTCAGTGCTTCCCTTAGCACCTGAAGGTGTTCCTCTAATTGATCACGTCCGTAATTTGCTTCTCCCTTCGTAGGCGACCGTCGGCGCACCGGCGATTGTCGGCGCGTCCCCGCCCTAGCCGCCCTTGGTGACCTCTCTTTCCCGGGAGAATCTCTGCGGCCTTTCCCCGATCTATGTCCCGGCGATGAATGCTTGCTTCTGCCGTGCGATGGGGACCGCGACCTGCGCGGCGACGTGCGGCACCGGCATCTCTAAAAACCTCGCAAACCCGTCGCCCTCCGGCACCATTTTGCTATGCTCGAGTCGACCTTTGTCGCTCACTGAACTTGAGCCCTTTTCCCGTCCGCATTCCCTTTTCTCGGGAGCGGACTGAGATTTTGACACTTTACTACATTTTATACTTGTGTCGGCTCTATCCCTGCGGTCGCCTCCGGAATTCTTTCCGTCCGTGTGATGACCGCTAGGGGTGGATGTTTTTCCACTTTTCCTGCCACTCTCATCCACTTTTTCCCTCACTTTTCTACCATCCTTCCTAGGAATATCACTTGTGTTGCCTACGTTACTCCCTTTGGATGCGTTAACACTATGGCCCTTAAGGGCAGCACTCGACTTTGGGGCGGTCGTGCTGCTCTTTTTTACTTGCATTTTCTTATTGTCCGCCGCCATTTTCTCCTCCCCCAGAAAGGCACGTTCGTTATCGTTCATGGGAGCCATAGAAACACTTGCATTACTAATTTTCTCACTCCCCTCGATAGGCTTATGAGCTTTTAAAAGATCAGTGAAAGAGGCCAAAAGTTCCGATTTCAAGGTGTCAATTTTTGTCTCCAACGATTTATTAATGTCTTTAGTAATAACCGCCCTGGAATCGTCTGCCTTTAGGTTAGCCATGACCGCCGCCATATTTTTTGCAGCTAATACGACCGCACCCAAGGAGTTTGGGGCATAAACCGTCTTATCGGCTTCAACAAAACCATCAAAGTCCGGTGACGAAATGGCACTAGAGTCCTCGTGAAAAATAGCAGCAGGTGCGTTGGGGTCAACCCCCATTAATCTCAAACGATCATCAATATACTGAATACTCTTACCGGCCTTTTTGTCCTTGTTGGCCCGCTTGTTGTCTGTCTTGCGCCAGGCCCGCAACATCTGTGTGATGGCCGCCGCTTCGTGTAACGCGCACAGATCACAAAACTGATTCACAAAATCACATTCCCAACACTTGCGACACGAAGGGTGAAAATCCTGTGGAGTTTTGACGCACGTGCAGCTTGGGTAGTTACCAGTCTTGATTTTCTCGCGAACCTTGCTCTCAGTATCACTCACGTTCGTCATTTTTGAACACGAAAAATCCTAAACACGTTGACGCTTCAACGTGCCCAAGCGAATGTGAGGATCATTCCACGATGGCGGCGGCATCTGTGATAACAGAGCAGCGCGCCTGGCGGGTGAAGGGGAAAAACTCACGGAGACAACAAAATAAGGTTATTTTTTTTTTTTTTTTTGGGCAACGAAAAGCCAAAATAGCGATTTTAGCATAAATTACTGAAGGTCAGTATTTTGCAGATAGTAATAAATAGTCACTAGCCTTCCAGCCAACACACTGATGTAAATACATAACTTGATTGCATACTTGATACGAACAATAAGACACCACTGAAATCCAATAACTTATGCAATCACCATGCATGGACTCAATTTTGCGATAATAGTTCAAACGTATGTAAATGTTCCCAGCACATTAATTTTCTTGTTTTTTCTTTCGGTCGAGATCATTTTGCGATATTAACTAACCTGTGTAAATGTTGCAAACGTTAATCTCAACGGGTTGAACGACATACCAGAAGGATTTATGTCCCATTTATTGATTATAATTAAAGGCGGCAGATTTTTTTCCCCTTTACTTACCATTGGCTAGGTAAAGTTTTTAGTCACCAGCATGGATCAAAAATTGTAATCAAACAAAGCCAGGAAGAAGTTCAGTTTGTAGTACATTGCTAATTTTGTATTTACGGGGATGATGAGACAGAACAGAGATAGAGACCACATATATAACAAAGTCAAGACAGATCAAAACGTTTTATTCGTCATTTATACAGTATGGAGAATATGTTTACCTGCTCACGTCTGGGTTTTGCTGAATGGGCTATCACTAGTTGCTAAATTGTTATGTAGGAAAAAGTATCACCAACCAGTTCGATTTGGTAATTGCAAATTGTCGAGTTGTAGGTAGAATTCGGCATTTATATATGATGAGCGAAGCGCCAAGCTTCTAGTTATTAATAATTCAGTAATTAAAATTGAACCAATTTCTCCCCTTTATTCTAATTTACAGTATTTTACAGCATTCTAATGTACAGTATTCTTTTACACAACATACCAAAAAAATTAATAATTATCATCACATACTCCGTCGGCTCCAGTATGGATGTTTAATTTCGTTTGCATCTTGGAGTATTCTATTTGAGACTGAAAGAATAAACTGAATTAGTGCATCATATTTGTAACCAAACATCCATCGTAGCACACCATTTGCCAGCATATAAGGCCGTATTGAACTTATCAAGCCGGTGATTACAATGGGTGAATCAAGATATCTTAAAAACAAAAATAACACTTACTATACATATAAAATTTAAATTATTTTAAATTTTCAAAGAGTGAACCTCGCTTCTTCAGAAAGCACACGAAAATATGAAATATGTTTTTAGGCAACATATTTACAGTCGGTCAGTTGTAGCACACATTCAAACAACCAACACGCGTTCACCACTGACCCTTAAGAGTCGACAACGGCAGCGGCCTGCTGTGAGTGGGAAATTCCAACGTGAATCAAGTTTAGCTCCAACTATGGGCAGAACACAGTTGTTTATTTGCTAGAGTCCCTGGCAATCAAGAGATTTTACTTAAAAAACGTACCACTAATGCATATCACTGGCCCAACTTATAGACAACTAAACAACTATGTTCTGCCCATAGTTGGAGCTAAACTTTATTCACGTTGGAATCTCCCACTCACAGCAGCTGCTGCCATTGGCGACTCTTAAAAAGATCAGTGGTAGACGCGTGTTGGTGATTTGAATGTGTGCTGCAACCAACCGACTGTAAATATGTAGCCTAAAAACTTATTTCCGTTTGATTTCTGAAGAAGAAGAGGAGGTTGGCTCTTCCAAAATTTAAAATAAGAACTGTTGTGAAGTCTAATTTGTGGCATAAGAGTTATTTTTTGTTTTTAAGATGACCATTTAAAGGTTATTTCACCTCATTTCAGTGATTCAAACCCGTCTAAGTTAATAGCATTTTTGTTAAAAAGTTATGAGGTTAAATAGGTGAAGTAGGATTAGTCCTTGAAATCGTGTACCCGATAAATGTTTCAAACCAAAACAATGGAACACGAGTTACTGCTGACATTTCAAAATCTATTTCGACTGTTATAATCAGCTTGGCAGAAATGTTTTTTTTTTCACCATTTTTGAAAAAGAACTTCACGAGGCTACGAACTATGACTACGTAATGAAAGTTACATTTATTTTACGTTCTTTTTCAAATTTCAAAAATAAGACCCACTTTTCAAGTCATGAACTGGGTTTTGATTTAGAAAAGCGGTCCTATTTGTAAGTTTTCTTTTCCAAAACAAAATTTTTAAGAAAAAATTACTTTGTATTTATCCTAAAACACTTACTTTAGTTATTGGGTTAAATCGGTTACTTAATGATCTATGCCCAAAACCCGTAACTCAAAGCTTTCTTAGTTCCCTGAACAGGTGGCGTACCTGCTCACATCTAAGCAGGCATTGCCACCAATCCTCCACTTTCGTTTGGCGAAGCATCTGGTTCAGTGAGAGCGGAGGTATAGAGTTATAGCTGCAGTTCTTTATAGTCATAGTTCCTTAGAGTTATAGAGTTACAACAGTTCCTTCCCTTGGAAGGGCTCAATCCTTTAAGAGATTAGTTGGCTTGCTCGCCCTGCTCGCAGCTCCCTGCGCATGTGCGCAGGTCTCTATATAAGGCGTCGCCCGGAGTTGGGCTTCATTCTTTCTTCCGCACTGGATCTACTTGACGACCGAGAAGGGAGGCCGGGTGGGCCGAGGCAATGTATGTTTTCGGTTAGGCAACAAAAATAGAAATCGGCCAGGCCGTACCCTGGTATTTTAAAGTTTTTATTGCCATCGAAAACATCCCTTACCTATTTTAATTTATAACAGACCTTGTCCCTTGAAGGCAGATGCCAAGGTGCTGGAGCCCGTGCTGCGAGCAGGCTGCCCCAGAGTCCTAATACCCCGTGAACCGGTCACTGTTGATGCTCCGGCCGGCAGAAGGTGAAGGCAGGCAACATCCACTGAACGGAGCATAATAGTGACCGCATTTTGGGCAAGGTAATGAAAAAAGTTAAGCATGCAAACATGACAAAATTTTCATTACCTGTAGTCTGTCTTGTCCAAGTTAGAACTTGAAGGTCTTGCTTGTCGAGGGGAGAATCTGGATCAGTTCAGGATCCTGGTTGGAATGACAATGTGAAAACGGAGAACGGGCACTATAATCTTCCCGCCAACGAGAAGCAGGGGGAAGTGAAGACACTTGGTGACCGCCTGCAGTTTCTTCTTCAGAAGCATGTTCCAGAAACGAAAGGCTGAGGCCTGGTCTTGTATGCGTCCGAGGTCTGAAGCAAAGGTTGAGTTGGCGGAGCGAAGGAAACGAATCGTGTCAGACTGGTGGTCGATCGTTCGTTGGAGACACACGAGGGATTCAGCCAAATTCCGAAGCTTTGCATTATAGGCCAGCAGGGTGTCTATTTCTTGTTGAAAAGCATGGAGAAAAGAGTCCAACGATGCTAGATTGATGGAAAAATGCGCCTCATCCTCGGCGGACAATTGGAGGCCCCACAGGAGAGAAGTCCGAACGGCTTCCAGAGTCGGAATTTGCAGTGTCCCGTTGAAACTGGTCGAGAAAAAGCTGAGTCAGCCGTCGAGCGGAGAGGAGCAGAAGATTGAGGTGGAGAGTGCAGGCGCCGGACTTCCAAGAAAGTCTGTGCCCTATTCTTGGTCGAGAGGCCCGTTGTTGTTTTGAAACGCATCCGGGACGTCGATGGTGGCGACCGGGGAGTGCCGGAGTTCGTACGAGAAGGAGAACATCGTGGTGATGATGCTGCTGGTTCGGAGTCTGTAAAACTAACCTTTCGGGAAGACTTGGAGACGGAAGGGCGAACTGAAGAGGAACTTTCACCACCAGAAGATCGTTTCGAAGTCCGTTACAGGTTTTGTCGGTGGGTCTTTGCATGTCGACGAAGAATAACCTTCCATTCGTCTTCAGATATCTTAACACATGTGCTGCATTTGCGTGTGTACTAGTCGCAGGTACGATGGAACTGGCAGCACGGATGTGGGGTAAGGTGGTATTTGTCACTTACAAACTTCTGGTAGGAACACTGAATTGGCACAGGGAAGGGTCCGATATGATTGTCCACTGGAGCAGAAGTTTCTTGGTCCCATTCCGTTGTAGGAGAAGTGGCCGAGCTGTCTTGAGGAGTCGCCATGATGAAGGCTGGGAAATGAAATCGAGAACGACAGTGCAACGGAAAAAACCATTAAAATGCTCGGGAACTACTATGAGCGCCGCACGATGGTAACGGGGAGAAGCTTTCGAGTGTCCTTGGGGACCGAGGTAGTAGAGAAGTACACCTGGTCCGGTGTCTTAATGGAGACCGGTATCCGGATGCAGTAGTAGAGATGGGCAAGGAAGGAAGGCCTACGGTACCCAATCCTTGGTCCTAATGGTCCTGTCCCCCCCCCCCCCCATTTGTTCCCCTTGAATTTCGGTAGGACAAGGGATAGAGGGAGCTTGCAAACCGAACCCGGGGAACGGAGATCGACGGAGAACTGGCTGAGGGTGCTAGCTGCCAAAGGCCGAGGCTACATTCGGATGGTGTCGGAAGGAGGCACTGATCGTGGAAGGCGATATTGGATTGATGAAAAAGAGAGAAAACTGAGCCCAAGCTGCAGTATCGACCGGAGATCGTTCTTTGCCAGTGAAATGTTGAAGACGGGAACGATGGCCACGGAGGGGGGTGAATGCACCGTGATGCCCATGCCGATAAGGGCAGAAAATTAGTGGAGAGCCAGGTGCGGGGCAGGTACAACACCAAACCCGTACAATATTGCCGAACGTCATGGGTGACAGCGGACGACCGCAACGGCAAAAAACTCCGGAAGACTCGTAGAGCACTGTGAGAATTTCCCACTCGGCTGGCCTTTCCCAACGTTTTCGTGCTCGCGCGACACCTGGTGGCACAACGCAGTCACTTCGAGGCAAAGCAACGGTCGACATGGCCGAGTTAACATGTATCACGTTGAGCGTTCGCAGTAAAAGTCATGATTAGCACACTGAACCCTAGACTCGTGCTTTCCTTGGGGAAGGGGAAAGGATCACACGACCCTTGCAAAGAGTTGGCGCCTGACAGGAGATGTTGTGAATTGAGATAAATTCGACTTTGAAAACAGCGATCAGCGATCGGCAGACGATGGAAGCCATGCGGTCGGCTCAAGGACAATGCTTTGTGTAAACGTTGGTCGAAGTGTTTTTGGCGGGTCCCAACTTAGCTGGCAGGGCAAGAAAGAAGAACGAGTGAAAGTCAAAATTTTTGAACATTTGGGGAAAATCGTTGTCGAAATTACCTTAATTTGTATTGAAATTATCGGCGATCTTTCAAGACGTAAGGACAAGAATGAACTGTGTGCTGTACGATGTTTTCAGGAAGCTAGAAAATAGGGATTTCCCACGTAAAAGCAGTCAAGTCATGTGGAATCATAATCTATGGACTCTGAAGTCGACACCCACATGCTTGACAATTGACTTTCATTCAGAATTTTAATAAAAACTGTAAATTTGTGCTTCGCAGCATATAATTTTCAATGCGAAATCCCGCCCTTAGCAACAACGCCATCTAGTGTCAAATTCTCGTAGCGTAAGCATTTCGATGACGTCGCCTCCGTGCGCTAACGCATGTCTACCCCGTAGATCAGGTTTCATGCAAAATCATTGAAAACGACATATTTTGGTTTTTTGGAAATTTGCGATCGGTTCTTAGTCTCTACAAGGCATGAATTCAAGTTTCACAGTTGCTAGCACCCCCAAATCGATTAATTACTATGTTACCATTGATGGTGATGTGGTGGAACATTTAGAAACTCCCGCTAATACTTCGCAAATGCATTTCGTTGCCGATATGAATACCCAGGTAAACAGCGATCCCCAAATCCATAAACAGTTAACTTTGACAGCTAGATGGCAGTCGAGCGATCGCATCGGACAAATCGATTGATATTTCAGAGGCACGCAACGCTGTTAGGGATTTGAATGTGCTAACTGAAGAGTTCAAAGAATTTAGACGTTAATGATATGATGACCTTCTACTGATAAATGAACTGAAAGATAAAAATGAGCAATTGTTAGCAGAAATGCAGCGTACGTAACTAGCTATTAGCAATGGAAGTGGCGATAGTAATGCTAACAGTAGCGAATCTTTTAGAGCACCAGAAAACCAGCAAACTTCGTTAGCACCACCTAGTTATGCAAGTGTCGAATTTTTGCCGGATTTGAAGGAAATAAATGTGAGTCAAGCCTCGGGTGCAATTTTTTAAGGTTCCTCGCCAGATTTTAGTCAAAGCAAAGGATGTTTTAGCACAGTCTCCTGTACAACTTAGTGTTATGGAAACCAATGAACAACCACAGTAGCTAAACAACCTTGCTAATGTCATTGCTCACAAGTCGTTTCAGCCAAAGATACTAAATGACAAATCCAATTTATCAGAGTGGATTGCTGACACCACATTGCAATTAACAGGAAGTTCTTTGTCACCAAATGATTTGCACAGCACCATGACATGTTGTATGCAGGGACAATACATGCACTGGTGGGGGGGTCTCTGAAAGTCAAACCACAAGACTGGGAAATAAATAGACATAAACCGCTGGAAATAATATTAAGGAAAATTGGAAATTAGCCAACAGCGAAAATCATACAATTCACACAATCATTTCCAATTTTCCTTAACAAGACTGGGAAGGCATAAAGACTGCACTGCAGAAGAGATTCCAGAAAATATCAACTGATGCTGAGAGATTCGCAAGAATTTATAGCATGAAACAGCAGCATCAGGAAGCTCCAGCCCAATTCGTTTATAGAATGTTGCACCAGATTAACAAGTTATCATTCAGTTTAGGACCCAAAGAAGTAGCCGATTTGATAATAGGACAGATGCATGAGAGTTTAAGGGTGCACCTCGCAATCTTAAGACTAAAGTCCACAGACGAGTTACTCGAAGTGCTGGATGACCTGCCTAACTATATACGGTTTCCCGAAAAGCATTCTGACCAATACAGTGACAACAGAAGAGTGGGAACAACGACACGAATGCCGTCTTCAAGCACTTCGCAGCTGAACTCGCAACAGACCAACCAGCAGCAACAGAAACTCGTCGCAGCCGCAACGATTGAACGTCGTCAAGCCGCACCGCCGCGCGCAGTCATATCAGTACCTCCGCAATTCGACGCGAGTAGCCACCAGCCACAACCTGTCGCTGCACAGCCCGAATGAATCAGTCTCGACCCAAGTTCTCCGGCCTTATCCGCATCTTCGTTGCAAACTTCAGTCGCCCAAGACCATTCTTCAGAAAACGAAGCGCCGCAAGCTCAGTCAACCGTTCCGAACGTCAACAGTAGACCGAACAGTCCGAGACTTTGGCACAGACGGGCCACCTGCTACAATTGTAACGAAGTTGGACATATCTCCAGGTTCTGCGCTATGCCAAAAAGACCAAGACGACAACCACGACAGGAACAGGCACAGCAAATCCTTCACCTGGGTCCTCCGGAAAACATGCCATCGATACATGTCGTCGCCTTCGGCCATGGTTTCTTCGTGGGCTTAGACTCTGGATCATCTGCCAGCCACATCCGAACGGATTGGCTGATGGGAATCTTTCCTGACGCAGCAAGGAGACTACGAGCCTACACGGGACCGACGCCTAGCCTCGCCAACGGCCAAACCGGCAGTCAACCCTCGGGGATAATCACGATTCCCATAGTCACATACGGACGTCACATCAACTTGGATTTCACGGTAATGGATGATTTGGCGATAAACTGCATCTTGGTAAACGACTATGCTAGGAAAGTCAAGCTGCATATTGACTATGCGAACCTGATCGGTAATTTCGACGGAGATGTCAGGCATTCGTTTCCGCTCTCGGCACACGCGGCGAATCCAGGAACACCAGTTTAACACCCCGCCTGGTTCATTCAAACTGAAGATGGTCAACGTAAGTTGAACAACCTTACCGAAGGAGAGTTCGTGTTTCTTGATTGGCTGCTTGACCAAAACAAAGACATCTTTCCAGGAAAGCCAGGTAGGTTGAAAGATCATGAATACTCGATCAAGCTTCAAGACAACGCCAAGCCACTTTCACAGAGAGTGTATTCGACATCGCCTGCGCTAAAAAAGGAGATAGACAAAATGGTGGACGAATTACTTGCATCGGATCGCATCGAGCCATCTGACAGTGAGTGGGGCTCGCCCTTCTTTCTCAAAAGGAAAAAGAATGGAGGAGGCTTCCGTCCAATTTTGGATTGCCGATATTTGAACTCGTAGGTCAAGACAGACAACTACCCCATGCCACGAACCGATGAAGTATTGCACTTTCTCGCCGGGGCTAAGTACATTTTGCTCTTAGACGGCGAGCAAGGATTCCATCAAATCCCGTTGGATCAAGCGAGCAAGGACTGCACTACCTTCGCTTGCCATAGAGGGGCGTTCCGTTTGAAAGTCTTACCCTTCAGGCTCAAGACAGCGAGCCAGGTTTTTCAGAAAACCATGACAGTGATCCTAGGGGACCTCATCAATAAGGTCTGCATACTCTACATCGATGATGCCATTGTCGCAACTAGGACATGGAAGGAGCACCGTTGGGCCTAATGGAAATATTCAAGCGACTACGAGTAGATGGCTTCACGTTGAAGAGGAAAAAATGCTTTTCAGCGTACCAGAACTGAAAATTCTCGGCATTCGCGTGACAGCCAACGGAATAAAATTAACATCGGAGCACATGTCTGCCATTAGGAACTGTCCCAGACCGACGACAAAGAAGAAGCTGGAAGCCTTCTTGGGTCTCTGTGGCTACTTTAGGACGTTCATAGCCCACTCCTCGTCAATTGCAGCGCCGCTACACCAGCTGACAAGCAAAGACCAAGTCTTCCAGTGGCAAGATGCTCATCAGGCAGCGTTCGACGGACTCAAGGACAAACTTCTCATAGCACGCAGCCTGGCATTACTAAACTTCACGAAGCCCTTTGTAGTACAATCGGATGCATCCACGGAAGGTCTTGGAGCCATGCTGACACAAAACATCGACGGAGAAGTATGAGTCGTGGAGTTTTTCAGTCGAATGTTGAAGGAGAGAGAAAAGAAGTACCCCGTGTTTGAACTAGAGGCTTTAGCTGCTATCAAGGCAACTGAGCACTGGGAAACATATCTTGCAGGAGAGAAGTTCTTACTAGTCACTGACAACTCAGCTTTAAAGTGGATCCTCTCAAAAAAGATTTCGTCCCGAGAACAGCAAGATGGGCCATCCGCCTACAGACATTTGACTTTGCAGTCATCCTCCGTCCTGGAAAACCAACCGTAGTTGCGGATGCGCTCTCTCGCAACCCTGCACCCAACGACTCCGATGACGAAGAAGTAAAGCCAACTGATGCAAAAGCACAGCCTCAAGAAGAACTCTCAACGAAAATCATCGAAGCCGTACAACAGCAAGCCCCACGCTGGATGCACACTCTTGTACATTCGAGAACTGCCGGAAGTTGACATCCGCGACAAGTTGCAGGTCAAAGCCATCCAAGAGATGGATCCCATGGTACGAAGGATCTCAAGAGCCCTAACGAGACCCGCAATCGCTGGATAAGCTGAGACCTTCAATTACGTCACCAAGGTTCGACGCTCATACACATTCGACACAGACGGAGTCCTGTGCTACGTTGACCCCCTGGCACCAGACAGAGGCCATCCAGACAAGGCATGGAAAATATACGTACCGAAGAGTCTGCGACACACCTTCCTGAAAGACTGCCATGACCATCGGCAAGCCGGTCATCTTAGTGTCACGAAAACCATGCAGAGATTACGAACAGTGGCACATTGGCAACACATGTTCAGCACAGGGAGTCGAACCGTTATTTTTTTCGGTTCGGTTTCCGGTTACGGTTCGGCTTTATTTAAAATTTCAGTTCGGTTACGATTCGGTTCGAACCGTTTTTATTTTTTGGTTTTAACCGGTTATAACCGGTTATGGTTCAACCGGTTTTACTCGGTTACAGTTTTAACCGGTTTTAATATTTGACTAGCCATAATTATTTGCTCGAACAACTAACAACGAACAAATAAGTTTGGCCTTAGTTTGCCAATTTGCCTAACTTTCTAGTTGCTTTTTAGTTGCAAATTTGCAAAGCTTTTTAGCTGCTTAGTTTTCAGATTTGCAAAGCTAAAAAATTTACTGTAATATCAAAGTCAACATTTTTTTAATGGAGTATCACTTGTTCAGGGCCATAAAACAAGTAGCTCACTCATTTTAACATAGGTTTACATTGTAGTTTGCCCTAACTAAAGTAGTTTTAACAAAAAAAAATTTTTTTCAGAGCACTTCCTACCGAAACCAGGCAAAGCACCTGTAGTAAGGGAAATTGCTTAGTGGTCCCCCAACGTCATTGCAGTTTCCACCACCCTATCTTTTTCATACAGGCCTGGTCCGGAGAAGACAATGTCTGGGCCTTTGCTCGACGCTTTCCCCCTCTCCACCCGCCTTTGGTTCGTAAACAACTGTAATGCGGAGAAAGGTTTGGAAGGAGGAGGGGAAGAATGTTACTACAATTTTGGTGTATCGTTGTTACCTTGCAAACTATTCATGGTCGCGCGAATATGGCATTGTGGGTGAACCCATGCGGGACATAATTACTCATTGTTATGCTTACAGATTAGTTAGCATAACACAGCATCATTCTAAACGGCATGCTAGCAGTCAATTTTTTAAAAATCAAACTTAATTTAGTCAAATTGTAACTACTTAACTGCACATTCGTTATTAAAACTTTGTTAGGTACTGTTGGTATATATGTATCCGCGATTTCAGGATAGTATATTGCTAAAAACAACAATGATGACCCAGAAGTGACGTCAAGCAAACACGCAAGAACCGAAAAAAATATCCGATATTTTATTTCGGTTTGGTTACGGTTTATGCCACCAGTAAGTTTTTCGGTTCGGTTACGGTTTCGGTTTGGCAATTTCAAACGGTTTTTATCGGTTTTCGGTTACGGTTCGGTTATGGTTCGACTCCCTGGTTCAGCGGCTGCAAGGCCTACGTTCGTTCCTGTCACGTCTGCCAACTCGCCAAGGCTTCTCAGCAGCAACGCATTGGAAGCATGCAACCGGTGATACCAGGCTATCCGTTTAACATGCTGGGCATTGATTTCGTCGGCTCACTGCCAGAATCAACTCGCCATCACAGGCAGATCATGACCATCATGGACTACTTCACAAAACATGTTTGTCTGATTCCTACCAAGACCGCCACAGCGAAGACAGCTGCGAGGAAGTTCACGGAAGTCATCTTGGACGTCTATGGACCACCGAGGATCCTAGTATCTGACAACGGAGCAGTCTTCATTTCGAAAATCTTTACGAACCTCTTGGAGTCAACGGGGGTAAAGCACCACCGCATGACGGCTTACCACCCGCAGTCAAAAGCTACAGAGCGTGCACACCGCACCATGAAAGGATGCATCAGAGCTTTCCTCCAGGAGCACGACACGACGTGGGGTCCCCTGCTGCTAACGTTGCAGTACGCAATCAATACATCTCCTCACGTCAGCACCGGCGAAACTCGCTACTATCTAATGCATCTGAGAGATCCGCTGACACCCTTGAAGATCATTTGCCTGCCAGACACGACGCAGCCGAGAACTCCTCAAGAGCACGCAGAAGCAATGAGGGCAGAAATCGAGAAAGCATACGACCTCGTCACTGCTCACCTCACCGAGGCAGCACGATCGACCAAGACTTCAAATGACCAGCGTCATCGCCAACAAGAGTTCAAGCCGGGGGATCTCGTCAAGATAAGGAATCATGTTCTGTCGAGCGCAGACAAGGGAATTGCCAGGAAACTTGAACCGGCATTCAAAGGTCCATATCGAGTCCTCGCCAAGAGCAGCCTAGTCACCTACAGAATCGTCTCGATCACGGACGCAAGAGATGAAAACACCACCAATGCACATGAAATGGAACCATACTGGGACCCGGCCTCGATAAAGAACAGAGAACCACCCACCATCAACCGACACCGGAGAAGGCGGCTAGGAGAACGATGAAGGAGGAGATGATGGACCCACCGCTCTTCCGGAAAACCAGTCGAATCTTGAACTGTCTGACGACGAGAGAGACACATCCAGCTCATACAGTTCCAAAGACGAAAATGATCCCACTTGGAAGCAAGACGATGACTCGGCGGGCTCGAACTCAGCAAACGACGAAGACCACCCCACAACTCGCACCAGAGGCAGATGACAGACGAGACCACCGGCTCATCTTCAGGATTACGTACTCCTGTTCAACGAACTGCCATTCTCAGGACTCGAGGACGATGACTGGAAGGGCAGCGTGAAGAGCCAGTAAGGGAAGACATTTGCCTCACCAGGATTGCGGCTGGAGGAGGGGAGAAAGGCTGATGAGGATGTCGACATTTGTGGAGAGAGGGGAGCAAGAGTAATGACTACGGTTTGAACGCGGTGGGCCGAGCACAACTTATCGCAGGAGGAGACATGCTTGGGCAATTTTCAAGACGACCACGACATGGGAGGCAAAGGAATTAAAATTTCACGACATGTCGTAACGAGATACCCAACCTTTCCGAAAGTCACGACTCCAAATGCGGCGACATCTCACCACCGGCGGACATGGCGGCTTGACGACTACTCAAGTTCTCGAAGCATATCAACGGCAGATTCGTCAACCCGGTTTCCCGACTCAAGCACCCAGCACCCTCGCAGACCACTGCGGAAGCACGATTGTGAAGTGTGACAGCAGTAGAAGGACTAAGCCGCACCTTCGGGGTGCACCCACAGCACGTGAGAAGGACTAAGCCGCACCTTAGGGGCGCACTCCACTTCTTAGTCCCAATGTGAACTAAGCAGTACCTTCGGGACGCACTTTTGCCATAAAAAACTAAGTCGTACCTTCAGGACGCAAAACCCTCTATGTGTGTGTATGCTTCAGCGCCGATCTAGCAAGAAGCGCAGCGAAGAAGAGCGCATTGCATGCATTTAGGCTGCGTAAGTAGCAGGCGCAAAGGTAGGAAAGCGCGTGAGCTTTTGTGTGAGAGCTGTAAGAGATTTTGTAGTTCGCTTTACGATTTTGGAAAACCTTGTACCAGTTGATTTTAAGATTTTTGTAATATTCAGTACCGTAAGATTTTGTACCAAGTGTCAACCTCGAGGCGACGAGCGCAACCTTTGTGGAGAGAAGGGAGCGTGTGAGAATGGCATTTCCCACTCGGCTGGCCTTTCCTAACGTTTTTGCACTCGCGCGCCACCTGGCGGCACAACGCAGTCACTTCGAGGCAGAGCAACGGTCGACATGGCCGAGTTAACATGTATCACGTTGAGCATCCGCGGTAAAAGTCATGATTAGCAAACCGAACACTGGACTCGTGCTTTGCTTGGGGAATGCGAAGGGGAAAGGATCACCTGGCCCTTGCAGCACAACACTCTGTTGGGGAAAGGAAGCAACCCGGAAAGAAAGGGAAGCCGATGGCGTAGTTCTGTTTTATTGTGCAGAGTGAAACGGTTGAGACAGTGCTGAGAGAGGGCGCGAAGCATAACAACGTACCCATACAGATGACGGTGTCTCAACGCCAAATGTTTGATCGTTTGCGGTGGCTTTCGTCAATGATGACATCATGTATTCATCGGTAATTTCTTCGTCTTTTTGGCTGTGTTTCTTCTTTCTTTTTTTTTTTTTTTTTTGCAGAACTGACAAAGTTTATTACAGAAAGAAATACCGGGAAATCCACAACACTTGGAGGAACCCTAAGGACGTCGTCCGAAAGAGGGGAGGTCCGAGAAGGCGAGTGTGCTGCGAGCATGGCGATCAGACGAACTTGTCTTCTAGGGGGATTTAGCCCTTCCAAAGGAAAGAACTGCTGTAAATGGATGGTTTCAACGGCAATAAAAACTAATTTCATTTTTTAAATTCCGTTCTCACTTTCATAGAAAAAAACTTCCCTTTCGTTATTGGCTGACATCGTCCAATAGGCGAGTGGAGCCAAACCCTGAACTATTTACACAGATTATGCCTGTAATCTTTTAACAGTACACACAACAAAGGTATCCACCTTATGAAAAGCTTCATCTGACTGCTTCGGAAGTAAAGCCACATCACTTCTTCCCAATACAACTTCCAGTCAACACACGTTCTCCTGTCTGCACCTTCACCAGCTCCAAGGTGATTTTGTTGCGCCATTTACATGCTGCCAAACCTCCGCAGCACAGGGCCCACACTCTTGAGTCTGTGTGCTCGCACAGAGGGTGTAAGGCCCGTATGAACGGGAGTCCCTCATGGGCCGTTTTGAATACCTCACAAATCCAAACTACGATTTCTGACGGGGAACCTGAGTTGGAGTAACAGATGTCTTATCCACCAGGAAAAACAGAGGTGTCCGAAGGGTAGTCCTATCTTGCAACGGCTGTGTTGAAGTGTATTCAAGGTATATTCGAGGTACATTGGGTGTATTCGAGGTATACTTTCAACGCGGACTTTGTTAAACATTCACCCGTTGGTGGGTCCACCACCGGAGTTAGGGTCCCATCCGGACGCTGATTCTGGGCTCGAATTACACAGGAAGAGACAGTCACAGTAGACCAGTCCTTACTTAAACGAATATGGCCTTTTCCACGGAGAAGGAAATCGGTTGCGAGGAAAACGGTTTTGCGGGTTAGGTAACTGATGTGACTTGTCTGAATTGGTTTGTAGGGTGGTTTTATCAGCGAGTTTACAACGATGGCCAAGTCTTAATCAGGAAAAATTTTGTGGATGGAGGGGCGTTTGATTTCGAATAATTTTAGCTTAATAATAATAATTTTAGAATAATTCCAGCTTCTCCCTGGAAAAGGTGGTTAATTCACTCTGGAGAGCAGCCGTGGTCATAGCCACCAAAAACTCCGTCTTCTGGGTAAGATGAAGTTACGACGCCTTGTGAGGCGGTTCATGAGGAATCACCATCAAACTGGACAACACCAGGGGAAGATTCCAGAAGGGAAACAACTGCCAGTGTCGCAGCCAGAAGTTATCGAATGTGTGAACGAGCAGAGAAATCGCCTTGCTGTTGCCGGCCTCCGAAGGTCCTATGCAAGTTAAAACAGAGTTGATGACGGACCAGTACCCTTGATGGCAATGGGAGACAGGCCCGACTAGAAGAGAGGGTTTAGAAAAGCTGCCAAAGAAGTAACTGACGGGTCACAAGGATCAACACTTTATTCGGTACACCAGGCATGCCATCGGGGCCACTTAGCTTCGTAGACCGTCACAGTTGGCGTCCTAAGAAATTGAAGAAGGCGACGAGTCACAGGTGACGAAAACCAGCCACTCGCAGGTTCAGGGTCAGTCTCCACGCATGAAGATGTAGACACTGGTCGAGATTTGGAGAAGGGTCCTGCTTTGGTGTTGTGTCAGGCGGTCCGATGGCAGGCACTGGATCTTCCCTGAACAGTCCTAACAGGTCCACAAACCACAGCACGTTGGGCCAAACCAGTACCACGAGATAGCCGTTGGACTCAAGAATTTTTGCCAGAACCCTCGGAAGAAGGGATAACTGGAGGAAGACATAGGCGAACATCCCGTTCGTTGGTGGCACTAGCAGTTGAGACTTGGTATCCTTTTTTCCACCGTGTAATGTGGAAAGGAGGATACCAAGTCCCGACTGCCAGTATCAGAAAATGCTTCCAAGTTCACCGACGTCGATAAGATTACTGACGTTGGCGAACTTAGAAGCATTTTATTTTTCTCAAAAAAAGTAATCCGCCACTTTGTTTACTTCAACTGTTTAACGACGTCGGCAGTGGTAGCCTTAGAAAGACTTACATGGCCAGTTATAGCCGACTGCACCCCGTAAGAGTTGTGTGCGGCAACGTCTTTATACCACTACACTCAGCTTTAGAGCCGACTTGATCGTTTTTGCTTTTTTTCATCATCTAGTCCCTGTGCCGTGGCAAACCGGAAGACGGACGGCTACTTGTGTGCCGTGCGAGAACCGTAGCTGCAACTACGATAGATGCTGATCCAACTCCGCCAATGTGCGGAGATGTTGGGGAGAACACTTATTGTGATTACGGGGCGAAGACTTTACAATCGTGCTTTATGATACTAGCGTCACTTTTATCTAAACTTTATTTTCTTCTAACTGTGGCCTCATATTTTCCCACTTACAATGCAGTTAAAGCAGCGTCAATGTCTTCTGTGCGAAAGTGTGTGATAATGGAGAAAATTGAAAAATTTGAAGTGAAAACTGCAATTTACTGACATTTTCCAGGATGGCAGCTGGTCAAACTTTTAACAGAGGACAATTTTACAGTGTAGGTTACTAATACTTGTATTTGCACGTGTCTACGTCGGTTTATGGGAACTCGCGGACCAGGACCATTATCTACGATGCAGCGTTGCCAGATTAACAAATTTTTATTTGTTTATTTTTGTTAGTAGAAATATAGGTTAAGGTGAGCTAATAATTTCAGCGGAACCTTTCAAGTTTAAGAAATTGAGGTCAGCATGTTAACCTGATTAACTAATTTTTACCTGCAATGAAACCGATGGCCTCATTTTTCCCAAGGCCAACTGAAAATGTTGCTTGGTGACTTGTATCTTCTTTTCAGAAGCACCTTGTGTCCTCGGAGATTTGGCATCTAGTTTTCTTGCATCATTTTGTATGGATTCTTTTAGTGCTATAACAGTAGCTTCTCTAACCAATGCAGCCAAGTCGGCTCCTCTGGAATAACACAGTTCTGTTAAATTACACAATTATTTACTGTACAACACAAACAGAAGAAAAAATATAGATGGAAAGGTCAATTATGTTCTGTAATACTTGGGAGATACACACAAACAAGTTGCAATTGGCCACGCAAAAAAAAATTGTTTGGTTTACGGGCGAGGTTGCAAATTGAAGCACCAGGCAACTAGCATTTTATTTTATTTTTTATTTTATTTATTTTATTTTATTTAACTGACCACATTTCTTTGACATGTACCTAGCTCAAAGCTGAAAGTTATATGTAGTCAGCCTAAAAAAAATATAACATTGCTAATGTTATTTATGCCATCTAATATTCAAAGTTTTTTAGTTTTTGTCAAAAACTTCTTAGTGGTACGAGTTAAGATTTCTGAAATTGGCACCATTGGAAAGCTCGTTTCGAGGCAGTTAAAATGGTGTACTGGAATGTCAAAAACGGTCAATATTTGGCGAAAATGTGATTTTTAGCGGATGAACCAAGATTCAAATAAAAAGATTTAACCCGCGATAATTTAAAGCACCCACACGCGCCTGTAAACTAAACAATTAACTTTGCGTGGCCTTTGCTATTGTGCGTTACAAGGATGAGTGCGGTAGCAGGTAAGGAAGCTTTATTGTAAAAGTTATACAGCTCATGGTCAATTTACTTTTTTTTCTAGTAACGCAGTACAAACCCGTTATAACAATACATCACGGGGCCCTTAGAATTGCAACGCTAGGCCATGAAAGAAAATATTTTGGTTCTCGGATCAAACCAGTTGCAAAACAACATAGGCAACCAGGCATTTTATTTTATTTTTTATCAAATTGCAAAACATGTACACAAACAATTTTTACTACATGAAATACAAAAAAGAAGCTGGTTGAACGTCACAACTGAATTCCTAATTAGTACTTGGCTTTACCAACATAAACACGAAACTCGAGCACAGTAATGATAGGGGAAATCAACTGATTAAATCGGATGCAATTACTCAATCCTTACTTGCCTTTTTGAGGATTTATTTTTGGTGTTTGGTAATATGACAACGATTTAAGCTATCGAATCAAAAATAGCAGCATGCGAAAGCTCACGAAAAAACACAAAAATCCCCAAAAGACTAAAATTGCAGGGCCCGAACCTGCTTAATTTTAGTTTTTATTGCCTAACCGAAAAACACAAATTACCTGTTTTAATAGCAGTTCCCCCTTTGAGCTTATTTTCCCCTAGAATCTTGAAAGTTGTCTTCCCTATCGGGCTCGTACGGTACTGCGCATGCGTGGGCCTTGGTGGGCTTATATAAGCTCCAGCGCAGCCTTCCGTTGGCATCATTCCTCCACCTTCCAGAACCTAGCTCGTGGAGGAGGCTTGGGCGGGAGTTAAGGTAATGTATATTTTCGGTTAGGCAATAAAAACTAAAATTAAGCAGGTTCTGGCCCTGCAATTTTAGTCTTTTTATAGCCGAAGAAATATACATTACCTGTTTTAATAGCAGACTTTGTCACATGATGGAGGGCTAGGTTCAGAAATCTCCCGCAGTACGAGCTGGCGTCCCCAGGAAAGAAACTTGCCCGATAAAGACACACTTGTAGTCCCAACCACTTTCACCTTGATGGCAGCGTGGGAAGACCTTGGTAGGCCTGCCGGCTGCCTAGGTAAGATTGGGGAGTGCGGTTTGCTCATTAGGTTATCAACCCTACCGCATGCAGTGGTCCGTATCTTAAGGGGTACAAGGCAAGGAATCAATCAAAAAATTGTTGAAAACAAATTACCTTGTGAGAAGAGGATCAGCGGTCTTTTGACGAGACGGAAGGTCAGGCAGTAGGTAAGACCTTGGGATGAATGCTTGTCATACGGCGGAAGCACTTGTCAACGGACGGGGCAGGCTGGAGGTAGGCGGAAGAAGAAGAACGGCAGAATTGAGTGATGAAGGAGTCGGTATATTTGTCCGTGGTGGACCATGCACCAGTGTCATCCTGTCACTCTTTAGCGGAGGCGGAGGAAATTTAGAAAGGATTACTTGAGGAAGCGGAGGAAAGATCTAAAATTGTAGACGGAGGCACAGAAATTTGATAATGTTTCCTTGGAGGGTGTTAATAGAGATTCGTGAGTGAGAGGAATGTCCATGCTACCATGAATTGAGGACGGTGGAATAGCCGGACATCTCACTAGGCCTAAAGTGGTTGTAAATGTGTGAATATTTGATGGTTGAAAAAACGTGAAGGCTAAGGGAGCATCCGAAAGCCCAAACCAACTCCTGTGGCTTTAGCGCGGCATGGCGAACAAGGCAGGTCCCCCTCCGCAGTTTTGGCGTTAGAGTTTATGCCGTGGAAGACTGGGATGAAAGTGGAGGCATTATCGAACTGCCAGACCGATTAGTTTGAAATTCTGGCCATAGCAGGAGTTTGGAGGGTTTGCCACCAAATAGAGACGGGTGAGTCGCCGGAGGATTGTGAGGTGGATTCGATGGTTGCTGCTGAAGTGGAAGAAGGCTTGACAGCAGGAGGTTGGGCCATTATGGAGGCGGAAGGTGAAACAGCAGGTTGAAGGGAAGGAGGTGTCCATGTTGAGATAGCGGAAGAGTCCTCCGGAAGTGTTGCCGCGATGTATAGGGCAGGCGGAGATGTTGAAGTATCGATGTGTGCCGTAACTGGCGCTGGAAGGGGAGGAGTAAACCGTCTTGACGCCGTAGCGGAAGGGTCTTCGAATGGGGATGGTAGTGGAGATGGAGCTGCTTGATGTAACGTATGCGGAGATGGAGGTTGTGAGTTAACAGGAGGTTGTGCGGAAGGTGAAGTGGTGCCTAATGAAGAAGGAGCTCAGGCTGACGCATTTTTGACCGGGCACAATAATATGCCCTCCAAGGTGGTGAAGATGGAATGGGAGAGGGCCAGTTATAGCGTGCTCTGAGAAGGGCGTAGTTGACACGCGTAGAAAGGTAGTGTCTGTTTACAATCTCTAGTTCGTTAGAAAGCGCTTCATTAGATGCCCGCAAAATGGCGCTGTCTGCTTTTAGTGTCTCCGAGAGGGCAGATAGTTCTGTGAGAGAAGAACGGAGGGTTGAGTATGCTTCAGAAAAATGTTCCGTAAACTTGAGGACGAAGACCACGTTAAAGTTGAGGTCTTCTAGTTCTCGTATTGAGAGATGTAACCCTCTGGTGAGGGCTTCCCGCATAATGGCTGCCGATGAGAAGTGAACGAGAGGACTTGGAGGAATCGTGTCATGTGTAGCTGGATGCGATTGTGGAGGATGAAGCTGAGGGACAGGAACGTTTGGTAAGATCACTGGTCTGGAGACGGATGGAGGCAGAGCGGTTGCGTTTCCATGAGCGGAAGGCAGCGCGACATGCTGTCGAGGCGGTGCAAAGGGTAGGTGTGCTACTTTGATCTTTACTGACGTAGAGGAAGGATGAGGACTGATCCAAGGTACAATTCTTTTCACTGTGACTGCTTTTTTTCCTGGTTGGACTTTTGTGTGTTTGCACTTTAGATTGTGAAGCTCGGATTCACTTGTCAGTTGTGTAACCGTCCATATTTTATTTCCCACTGTGAAGACCTTTACCCGGTGTCCTCACCTTAAGCATGGCCGTGGGTAATGGCCAATACGATTCCCTGCGACGACTGTTCTCTCATGAACTCTTACCCTCTCAAAGCACTAGTGTCGCGTAAGTAACAAGAGTTCCGATGATTCCAAGAGCACACCGCTACGACCACATCAAGTGGAGCCCCTTAGCCATTAACCCAGGAAGCAGCTTTAGAGAACTATGGGCACGAATTGGGAGGTCAAGATCAATCGGTCACAGGCCACACGCTCATTTGATGAACTGTTTTACACACTTGTGGCGTTTGTGGGAATACTTGAATTTGAATGAGGAACTTGTGTGCCCATCTTGAATTTCTTTCAGAGGTGCTTATTCTCATCAAGATATTCACTAGAATGTTCCAGTAGCACATTCATTGTGCAATGTTGAATGCTTTCCTCGCCACAGCGTGTGCGTGCAAACTCCCAGTTGTGCTACTGTCCACTCATGCCCCTTTTCCTACGTGAAACAGGTGCACCAAATTCGAAGCACTGAGTATGGATTCAAATGAAGTGTGTTATATCCCTTTGAATCCTATTCACATTTTTCTCTCGCATTTAGGGAAAGTACCACGTGCGTCAAACTTTCCTCTCCCAATTAGGGAAACTTCAGAGTGATCCACATTTTTCTTTCTCAATTAGAGATGGTTCCATGTGTTTGTTACACTGAAGCACTGTCGCTGAAGAGGGCGCTGTGTGTGTAAGCGTTTCTCCCGTATGTCTTTTCACTAGTGTGGAAGCATTTCCTTGTGCGAGACCAATACTTATTGATTGATTCTGCTTCCTGCCTCAATGTTTGGCTTCTGTGACGCACCTCCTCCAGAAGCACTTGCGTCTGGAAATGCTCTTTCAGGAGGAATGCGTTGACTACTCTCAAATTGAAGATTAGACACTTGCCCCCATTTTTCTTTGACATGCCCTATGTGGGGCTACACGATTCCCAACAACAACTGACATAGATAAATCGACACTCTATACGTAGGAACATCGCGGTTGAAATTCTTTTGAATCGGCATTTTCAAGATCGAACGACGAGGGAAGTAAGATGGTCGGACTCCGTCCTGGCAGTTGGGCGGGATTGAGTAAAGCGGCCGTCATATTGGAATGGATGCCGACTGCAGCTGCGATTCGGCAAGTTAAGATTTTCACTTCATCATGGACAGATTTTATCTCTTTTACCATACCACCTATTAAAGAAACCAAAGTACTGGAAACAGAGTTCAAAGTACTGGAACCAGAGTTCTTAATAACAATGGGTTGAGGGCCTGTGCTACCTTCAACAGGAACCGACGTGGGACTTCGTTAATGGGAGAATTTGGAAAAAGGGTGGGGTTGTAGTGGTTGACTTCATACTGGGATTTTTAGCCAAGAAAATGTTTCTTGGGGAAACACCAAAATCATCTATAATTTTACATTCAGGAGTGCTACGAGTAGAAACGTTATAGAATGAACTTTGTCATTGAACCTGCTGTAGGTCAAACATAGCTTTCTACGCAAACAATATGGACCTCCACATGTAGAAGGCAAATGTCACACGAATTTAACGAAAATCACAGCTATGACATCGTCTGCAGGCTAGGTATTTTATCTCCAAGCGTCTTCACGTGCAAGCACACTTCAGCATTTTCACTTCCATAAGTTTTTAGTTGGACATTGCAAAAAACAGAATAGCACACGACGGTTCAGTCTCGTGTGTAAACGTAAGTGGTGGACAGGTGGCAATGCCTGCTGGGATATGATCTGGTGCTCCATCTAGAGCCTCTTAGTTTTCTTCTACGGTTTTGGTCGAGCATAAATAAACAATATTTTGCTAGCAACTAAAGGGAAGCGTTTTCGGAAGTGAAAATGGTTGACATGCACGTGTTTGAGAAGCAAAGATATTCTTTACGTCAGGGTTATTGTTAAAAATGAAACCCACTTTTTACATTTTTAAAAAACTCTTCCAGAGATACATGATGTCCACACTGAAGGGGTACCGCTAACACTAACTATAGTTGTTCCAACTATAACTTTGTGGCAACAGCTGGTTGAATCGCCACTACCCCATGCTCTGGAACCATCCAACTTCTTTACCACAATTACCCTCTTCCTTATCTCCCTCCCTCACAGTAAAAGGTTATGCTTTTTACTTTGCTGCCTAGCTGCCGTTGGAGACTTCTTATTGGCTACTCATTCCTACTGGTTCACCTAAGTTGTAATGCAGGGGATGCAAACTGCAACATAATAAGTGGCTTAAAGCTTAAAATGGCATCGCAATAAATGGGAATAACACACGCAATTATAATTGGTCTTTCTGATATGTAACGTTATAATGAGGTTTAACTGTATTTAACTTGTTTTTTCGTTAAATTTTCTCACATGGTGCATTATTTAACTGTAACCCTGCCCACATGTTTTTCGGATCTTTTGGAACACACTATTCTTAAAAGGAATTCATTTGTGACATTTGTTTTGACATGTCAACTTCTACCACTGCACCAAAAGCTACACTTCTCGATACCGAGACATCACACGGAAGATGTGTTTTGCTGGCTACTGGCCATTCCTATTGTGTTGTAGGATGTGTGTAGGGTAACTGGCAAATGCTGCACATTCAGAAAACTGCGATTGGGCTGAGGGGCAACCGTTCAGAGCCAGTTAACAGCCAGTGGAATCAGCCAGAGCAGTGGTTTTCAACCTATGGGTCGCGACCCCAAATGGGGTCGCACGCGTCCTCTCGGGGGTCACAATACATAAGCTGGAAAAAAAATTATTTTACTTTTTTTTTAATCTTTTTATCTTAAAATCTTTTCCCCCCTGAAATTTAATCATCAGTAAAATTAATTAATTGTAAAGTACTTTTATCTCTTCTGAAATCTAACTCTAATTATAATCTCTCCATTCTAACAACTCTCTTTCTAATATAAAATCAACTTTGTGGGCGTGACTTTGTGCCGGGGAATGCATAAAAAAGCGTTGGCTTCATGTGGCTCTGCCCCGGACCCCACTGGGGAGCTCACAATGCTCCCCCAGACCCCACCTAGTTGTGAAACCGACAAGCGAAGGATTTTATTTGGGATGGTTGGGTCGCGGAAAAAAAAATTCTTTTAGGGGGAGGGGGGTCGCGGTTTGAAAAAGGTTGGGAACCACTGAGCCAGAGTATGCATCCAAGCTAAACTGTGAGCAGTTTGTTGCTCTGCATTCTTATGGGTAGATTGAAATCTAGGCACTAATATATAAGCAAAAGTGCATTGCTTCTGTAAGCTTTAATTTGCACCGTACTGTACATCACTCACTCTTCCTCCAGCAAGCTTAATTTACAACTGATCTGCTGTCATTCTCGGCCATTGCCTGTTGCAGGAAAAACACTTAACACAGGCCTTACCCTCAGGTGCCCTATTCTGCAGTTCTAGTGACAAGACTTAAATTGTTTTATTTATCAGTATTGAACTAACGAAATGCAACCAATTCTCTACCTAGAAAGTTCTAATCCATTATTGTTAATACGCCCCAATTCAAAGTAAACCAGTTGTTTAGATGGGTCCTATTCCTAAATATACGTCAGCAAGCAACGTCTTCCAAACTTACGTGAATCCGTGACATCTTGGATCATAGCCAATGGCGCGCAAGTTTACATCAGAAGCGCAAGGTGGGCGAGTTCCATTCTGGAAAAAAACAATCCAAAACCAGAAGTTTTTATACGTCCACTGATTTGCTAAATCAATAATAGTTGAAAATAAGCGTGAATTTTCAAGCGGTGCGACGTTTTCAATAGTTACGTCAATCTAGCAAAAAAAAGGACCAATCCTGAAAAAATTGTAACAAAAAGCATTTTCTTCATAATTACGAAACTTCTTGGGTTTGGCGAGTTTTTTTCGAAGATCTGCGATGTCATATTCGGCAATTGCAACGCCGCTTTTCCTTGCGCTATATATAAAGCAAAACGTCTATTTTCTAGAACTCTAAGCATGCTTGCTTATCAAAAAATAAAGGCAATGCTGGCATATGCGTCGTCTCTATAGGCACCAGATTATACTCAACCTTGATCCATTATGGCAGACGCGAGTTTCAATGGCGCACGCACAATTTTGTTCCAGGTTGATCCAATTACTAAGGAAAAAAAA
>JAHWFP010011743.1:13120-34201 GCA_023313725.1 Lithobius niger | reverse complement strand
AAAAAAAAACCTGCAAAAAAATTACTCAAATAGAAGTGTGGTAACGGGGCCCATCCGGACGGGTTTTCCAGATGGGTTGCTCGAAAGGGGTTGCCCTGCGGTTTTCCTCCTACCACTTCCATCAAGCCCATCCTAAACAGCAAATTGGCATATTTTTCCCACAATGCAAAAAAATTCCGATCCTTCTCGCCAGATGTTTGGTTAACACTAGCCCTACAAGTTTAATTCCGATAATGGCTATTAACACATCCGGGGAATATCAATTTCTAAAGGCAGGTTCTATTTTGGGCCACTACACAATGGCTGAAATAGAATATAATGACGAAGAGGACAACGAACAGGATCTAGGAACGCCAATTACAAAACAAAATGCCACCCTTTCAAGCTTAACTCAAACATTAGGAAGAGCACAGACAAAAGACAGCACGTACAAAAGCTCAGCCACTACGCAATCTAATCCCGGATCCAACTCTGACTTTCTTCCTCCTTCAAGGTCTGCTCAGACAAAGGGAGGCACAAGGACAATAGATAACACGGAAGAAGGAGACGCAAATTCAACAAAAGCCAATCCCGAAACCGAATCTGACTTTCTTCCCCCTTCAAGGCTCACTCAGACAAAGGTATGCGCACAGCGCAGTCCATAGAAATCAGCAGCATTGGGTCCGCCCAGTCAACGCTACCGAATCCCCAAACCGGACCTAGCCACCCGCCTTCACAAAGCGCAAGGAGTAATGACATCTAGGATACAGTAGGGTCAGCCCACTAAACACTACCAGCGGACACAACAAAGGAACAATGACCATTTTCGGAAGAGGAATGAAATAGCTTGAAGTTTAAATTTATTTTACGAGATTTAAATGAAGAACAAATGGAATTTTTGGAAATGCTCAAGACACACCAGGACGCCATCAGCAAAAACGAATTTGATCTTGAAACATACCATGACTACGAAGTGGAAATTCACACGGTCATCAGCCCCAGTAAGGTTGAAGATCTACAGGGTGCCCTTCCATCAACGAGAAATTTTGGACAAATACTTAGAAGAGTGAGTCAGCATTGCGGTGATCAAAGAATGCAAAACAGCATGGCTTTGTCCATGCCTACTAATAAAAAGAAGGCCTGAAGGAGATAGGGTCATAGTCGATTTACGCTGGCTCAACGCAGTTACAGAATCCGTCTCAGTACCCCTGCCTATCATCAGCGAAGCACTAGCAAACCTCAATGGGGCCAAATACTTCACCAAGCTAGATTTTCGCATGGAATTTTTTCAACTGAAGCTAGCCGAATCATCCATGGAAAAAACAGCATTTCAGAGCGCCAACAAGGTGTATTGTTTTTCCAAACTTCCAATGGGATTAAAAACCGCTCCTGCCTACTTCCAATTCTGCTCCCAGCAGATTATTGCAGAGATTGTAGGAGCCTACTGTACTATCTACCTTGACGACGTGGTCTTCAGCTCCTTAAATTTCCCAACCCATCTGCTTCACGTAGTCAAGGCCCTTTCACTAGTGGAAAAATCGAAAACGAAACTCGGCCCAGAAAAATGCATTTTTGCTACAAAACAAGTCAAATTTCTCGGATTTATTGTTAACGAAGACTGTGTAAAACCAGATACAGACAAGATTAAAGCCTAAAGCCATGGAACTCTTCCCACAGACTAAAAACGTCAAGGAAATAAGCTGTAGGGGTTTTTAGTACATGTGGGAACCGCCCCAACGCCAAGGGACTAGCTCGAAAATGTGCCATTGTTGTAGTCAAGGGGTTGCAGGAATTCCAAATTAACCTCAACAGATGGAACAAGGCTGGTAGTCGTGGTTCAGTTTTGGTGTTAGTTTAATGTTACATATGAGCGATCGTTTGCTCTGGCTCGCCTGAAGTTCTAGGGCGACACTAACCTTGGCTTAGGGTCTTAAATGGAATGTCAACGGCATTAGGCTTACTTTGGAATTTTTGGATTAGTTAGGTTCGGGAAAATTTAGTTTAGTTAGTGACTGCTAAACTGAGTAGCTACGGGGTTGCATTGCTGAACTAGCAACAGGGTTGGTCTGGTTTGAATTTAAGTTCGGGGATTGGGGAAATTGGGAAAAATTCTAATTATAGGGCCGAAATTACCTTTGGATGCGGGGAGTTGGAGAGTTGGTGGCGGAATGGAATTTTAGGTTAATACCTAATTGTTGGGAGCACCCGGTGGAAGATCAAGCGAGCTCGAGCGTTACAATTGATGTCAAGCATTATGTTCAGACAAATCATAGCTACGTTTTGTTACAACAATTGATCAAATAGGATTATTTCAACTAACAATTAGTATTAATTTTGGAGGACAATGGCACTTTACAATTTGACGTCATGTGGACTTCAGGCTTGGCAGATTTCACAAATGATTCAGTGTAACCTTGCGGGAGGGGTACAATTCCAACGTTGAAATCCTGAATTAAACTCAAGACATAATCCCCTGGCCGAAAAAAAAGAAATTTCGATGGTTCCATCCATCGAGTTGTTGTAAATTCGACATGAAAAGAAACATACATCAATTATAAGACTCAACACCAAGAACAATTTTAAGGATAGAACTGAATAAGAGATGTACTGGCGCAAAAATGAAAAATATAACCGAGTATTATAGGTTATGTTATAAAGGACACCTAATGAACAATAACAATGTTGGCATCAATTCATAAATAATCTTACATAGCATATTACATTAATATAATTAGAAGCTCAGGTGCACCAGTTCCACCTAAAAAGAAAATAAAAATTGCCTAGGTGTAATGTCCTACTGCGCTTTTGTGATAGGTAGAAATTAAATGATTTTAAATGGTCGACCTTGATTTTATTTAGTAAAATGTTTAGATGAGATTTTAAGCATTTCAATACACCAAGGTCGCCGGACAGAACAGTTAAAAAAATTCATGTTTCATCCGTGAGGTTTTGAATTTAAATTTACTACCCAAGCACGTTGAGAATTTATCTTTAAATTAGGTACTATTTAAAAGGGGGTTATTTTCTCCATACGTTTCCCTCTTACGGAACTGTCGCCAAGTGCTAACAGGTAAAAATGGCTGTAATGCCGCATTAATTCAAAGGTAATTGGCCATGGATAATATGCGTGATTGCAGATGGGTTTGTTTTCCCTTTTCTAAAAAAAAAAAAAAAACTTGATTGGTGATTCAGGAAGATTGATTTGGTGGAAAATAATACCGGCCGGCAATTGTTACAATGTTACAAAATGAAATAAAATATAAATGGTTGAGCAACCAGTTATTATTGGATGTAGACAGGGATATTGTTGCCGTAGCCTGACATGACAACGGCGGCGTCAAGAAGATTGTTTGTCGTAAAAGTAAAAGTTGTCGAATTGTGTTGAACAAATTTCAATATAGAATTGCAACGTAATCTTGATGGCGTAAACCGAGACTACAGGCGGTTTGCAAAGCGGCCTGAAAAGACAGCCGTAGTCGAGGTTTACCTAAGAATTAGTGGCTTATTCAGATATAAATTACAACAAGATGTTATCTACCATAAGATGCTAATGTTATATATATTTATTAAATAAGTAGCTTAAGCTGCCAAATTCCTTTTTCGTTAAATTTTTCTTTCAAAGTAACGAAAGTCAGGGGTATTATTCAATCTTGCTCACGAAACGCAGTTAGGCTATCAAATGGACAATGACATGAAAAACCGGCAAAATGAAAATTGATCGGAAATTGTAATTTGTCGAAATATAAAAAATCTATTCTAACGAGTTAAGGGTGAAAACCGCATGCAAATTTTGGCGTGCACTTAGTTTATACGGAAGTGCTGCAAATTTTCTTTTTGTGGGAAAAAGTGAGAATTGTTTTTTAGCAAGGCTTATCACTGTCAACTTTGCGTAACATCTCAAGAGCATGCCCATCGCACTGGGTCCTTGTTGGTTAACGTGGGATGTGCCAATTTTTTCGCTGTCACATCTCTTCGTTCTCAGCTTACTAAATGAGCCTTACCAAGAAGAACGCGAAGTCTACATAGGCGTCAACAAAGCAGACGACCCATTCAAGGGATTAAAGAAGGCTACGGTAAATTCAACTGCACCCTGCCACCCTGATTTTTCCAAGCCTTTCCACGTCGAGGATGACGGAAGTGGCGTAGCGCTCAGAGGCTGCCTCACACAAGTACATGACGGCAACATCTACCCCTTAGCTTACAATTCAAGAACCTTAACACCTGCCGAAAAAAGCAAAGCACCACTGTGAAAGAGATTTTAGCAGCAGTACATGCCTGTGAAGCCTTTTGCACCTTCCTAATGGGTAAATCCTTTTTTTTGGCCACAGACCACATGCCATTACTTTTTTTGTACAACAGCAGTGGATTATCACCTAAACTAGAAAGGATCCTTACAAGACTAAGGGAATATGATTTCTAAATTCAAAATAGGCCTGGCAAGCTCATACCTGTGAGTGATGCTCTATCATGAGTAGAGATACCAGTTTGTGCACTGGACTCACAATTCCCTGACTGGACACGAAGCCATGTTGTAGCAGAACAGAAAGCAGACGAATATTTCGGCAAGATTTGGCACAGCATCAAGGACAACGAGCCAGCAGGCGTCATAGACGCCAGTAATAAAAGGAACATTTATTACAAGGATTTCGACGGTATGCTGTACAGAACAAGACTAAAAGATCCTTCACAAGGAAGATTAGAAGATATAGCCCAAGTTTGCAAGATGCATCCCAGAGGCCCTGGTAAACTTCTGCATTCGTGACTCCTCCCCCGCACCTGCCACCGAGCAGCAAAGAGCACAGTAAAGCTTATACAGCTACATTGCTATTGGCCAACCATGATTAGAGACATCGATTACTACATGAAGACATGCCTCATATGTCAGCAGTATAATCGCCCTTAACCCTTCTGACGCCAGCCAGAAAAAGAGCACCTGCTAGCTCAAACCAGCCAGTTTTTCGCAGTGCAAGAAATGATTGCACGTCTTCATTAAAATTCATGTAACTCCCTTTAAAAACGTTGTAGAGGCTTCATTTTTGTTTTAAACAGCTCGTAATACTTAGGTCTTAATCTAACATAGTACTGGCTTTGAGAGCAATTTTGACCAACTTTATATGCTGAAAGAGTACTTTTTTTTGCATAAACGTAATGATATATCTGTTATCTTTCTTTACATCAAAAATAAAGCAGATATGTGTGGTACTTTTTTTTAGTTAAATAAAATTGTCACGCCTGTCAGTAGTGCATTAATCTCTCTCAGGGGCGGCTGCCCTGCCTGGCTGCTTCCTTCTGCTCAACAAAATTTAGGTCTATTTGTAGCGCAAGAAATGATTGCACGTCAGCATTAAAATTCATGTAACTCCCTTTAAAAACGTAGTTGAGGCTTTAATTTTTTTTAAACAGTTCGTAATACTTAGGTTTTAACCCGAATAATCGCATAAAAAATTATACGGCATATTTTTTGGGGACTAAGAGCAATTTTGACAACTTTATATGCTGAAAGAGTACTTTTTTTTTCATAAACGTAATGATATATCTGTTATCCTTTTTCACACCAAAAATTAAGTAAAAATGTGTAAAACTTTTTTTTTTAATTAAATAAAATTGTCACGTCTGTCAGTAGTGCATTAATCGCTCTCAGGAGTGGCAGCTTCCTTTTCAACAAAGTTTGGGCCTATTTTGTAGAAACGGGCACATAATCACACAGTCGTAATTATTTACATCCATTTGGCAAGCTATTCTTAACGAAAATCTTATGAGAAAGTTGTTTCTCCTTCATTAGGGCCGGAAATAAAGAGGTATTTTATTTTGAGTTGTTCCAGTGGTCGAGTGACGAAGCATTCAGCAAAGCGTAGGCTAAGCCTATTCCCGACTCGGACTAGTTACACCGTGTAAATCTCCAAAATCCATATTGTTTAAAAAAAAAATTTCTCAAATGTTCACACTTCTAATCCAATCCTGAATTCGCGGATATGGCGGTGTAATGGATTGAAATAGAAGGCAACCGATCAAACGACGTGAGACAAGCAGGATGGCCGCCGCGGGCCGGGGCTCAATGGTCGGCAGCGGCGGGTCAGGCTTCGGTGGTTGGCAGCGACGAGTCGGGCCTCCTTGGTCGGCAGCGGCCATTCTTATCGCGTCGTGCTCCGATCCAATCGGACGCATCGTATTTCGATTCACATAACGAATTATCGATCATTTTTCAATAAAAAAACTTTATTACAGTTCTCTTTACAGTTTTATCTCTCAAAGACCTCCATAATTTGCTAATTTACCTCGGTCTAAAGTGGTGCATGATGTAAATCAAAATCCTAATTGGGAGAGTCGCTACGTGATGCAACGGCCGCCATTTTTTTTTTCGAAAGTCTTGGGGGCAGCGAACGAACACGACATAGCTCGGGAAAAAATTAAATATTATTGGCTAGAAGCTAGTCACGTGGGCAAAATTGGTTGGAAATTGTAGAAGACACATGCCTTTAGCGAATGAACGCTCCAGGAGTGATCAATGCACCACGCGGACTGACTGACAGCTCGATAAAGTGGCTCCCGTAAATTCTACGGGCCCGGCGCGCAACTGTTGGCTTGCCCTCCCGTTAAATTCACGGGTCCGGCACGCAAAGGGTAAACAAGCCAGAGACCAGGAGAGAGTTGGTCTATGGATTTGATAGGAAGATTAAACACCACTCAAAAACACAACGCCTATGTGATGACACTCGTAGATGATTTCAGTCACTACGTCATTGCTTTTAGGATTCCCGACAAACGAGCTGAAACTATAGCTACGAAGCTATACACCAAGCTTTTCGCACGTTTCTCACCCTCCAGGGTGCTCCGTTCTGACCTTGGAGGCGAATTCTGCTCTAAAATATGTGCAGTATTGTGCAATTTATTCAACGTAAAGCAAATAAACTTCACCCCTATGATTCTTGGACTGGAGGAGGCGTAGAGATTTGCAACAGCTTGGTACAAACCATTTTATGGACGATAGTAGCAGATGATCCACACTCATGGGATGACAACCTGCAAGCAGCCTGCATCGCTTTGAAGTCTACCCCCACAGCTCTACATTGTTGTCACCCACCTACTTCACTTTGGCATCGAATTCAGGATCCCCAGCAGCCTAATCTTCGAACTTGCAAGAAAAATTTACAACAGCGACGACACAGTGGTCAGACTGTAGACAAAACTGTTAAATGCGTTCGAGGTGGTATGTCAGCAAAACGCAATCGCCACTCAGCATCACCAGAATTTCTACAACAAACAGCATGCCCCTACAGATTCTTGGCAGACAATTATCTGTTAATTAAACCCTTCATGAAGATTGAAAAAAATTTCTAGTAATCTGTAGAAAGTAAGGGTTGGCCCATACAGACTAGTAGAATTCATAAATCCAGTCATCGTGAGAACAGTGCACTACCTGAACCCCCTTCCAAACCGTCAGAGTGCACATCAATCATTGTCGGCCTTACTTCATGCGATCGAGAAACCTAACTCAGCCTTTCTCCACGCCCGACGACTTAGCAGAAATTCAGAATGAAGGATTGAACGAATCCGAACAGGAAATCCGAGATTTGATTTCCAAACACAATCTTGACCCGTCCGACCACGCTGCAGAAATTGATGCCTCTCGCTTGCATATTCAGCAAACGCTTACCCCTCCACTACAAGCTGACCCCCAGCTTGGAACCCCCTCATCAAGCTTACCCTCAGCAAGCCCCCACTCTAGCCAATGGAGCAGGAAACCAAAAACGTAAGCTACCCGAACCTCGCAGGTCTGCAACAGTACAAAAACGTTTAAAACTTGAGGAACAAGAATTGCTAGAAGCGTAAGTTGCGCCCAAATCACGGCTACCTGACCCTTTCCAGCATTAATACTCCAGAAATTAGGCCTAAGCGTAATTTCGACAAGCATTAGTGCAGGATCGTGAGTACCTAACCCGAATCCCACCTCTCATACTGGAGAAATGCCATACAAATGTGAAGAGCAAGCAAATTGGAGCCTTAATCAGAAATTTGTATCTATAAGTGCATACGATTTGCTAAACCAAATTTGCAAGGTCAAAATTAGCACGACAGTCGCTACACATAGCGAGAGACTCGTGTTAAGTGTGACGTTGCTTATGCTGGTAAAAAGCAAATAGTCAATTTCCACAATCGTATCGATTGTCGAAAATCATAGCAAAATGCCAATAACCAACAAATAAATATTGAACGATAGCACTCATAAATCCATCTTGTCAGAAGCAAAACAGTAAATATCCCAATTGTCAGCAAACGAGTGTCACAGTTCGGCATGAATCTACCTTGACAATGGAGATACGATTTACAAATGTGAAGTATGCGGTAGAGCTCGGTAGAAATCCAGGTTTCTTCACGGAACGATTAATAAGTTGCGAACTTACGGTAAAATTACTTCTGGCATCAGCATGACGCACATCAGATCCAAATCGACGATCGTATAGAAATTTTGGTTTAGCAAATTATTTTATGTTCAGTGCTGATGATTATACGAATTGGAATTGCGCACATAGGAAGAACATTAATTGATAATTTTAAGTAAATTTCGCTAATGATGCAAAATACAAAGTTTCGTCAGTTAGGCTATCACAAGGCATAGCACTACGTAAACGGATACGTCAAGTAAATTTTATGAGCAATTAATGTAAGACATTCACATCTGAGAATTCAAGAATTGCATTAAATTAAATTTTATGTAATTAAGTAAGGATCCAGCACCGAAGAAAACCTTGATGGTTCAGTTCAAATCCAATAAGCACGTAAACAAAAAATCACTATGCGAAATAGCAACTCGAACCATGGAAGACAAAGAACTTACCTAGTCAACCTCACATATCAACGAAAATCGTACGTTAAAGCATAAAAATAATTCCTAAAAACTACATACGATTAACCTTGGTACCATCAGGGAAATTATGTACGGATGGCATCGGTTAAGTTATTACTATTGCACCAAAAAGACGGACCTCCGTCACCTTGCACGTTTCAGCGCAAACATTGAAAAAAAAGCCATCCAGGAGCTCCAACCATATACACCTATGTTACCCATGGTTGCCTATATCAGCCATAGCCACATATATTAACCATGGTCATCCATAAATCATAAAGGTCAGATTTACCTAAGAAGTAAGACACACTGAGCAAATAAATCACACTTTCGAATTTTCGTCGGACACGTCAAACAAAAATCCGGAACAACACTAAATTAGGGTAAACTAAATAAGGAGTAATAAATTAAAAACAAGGTGCTTTATAGAAAATATATATATATACACGTATGACTGGTTTCTTCACAAGACTTTAGCATGGGTTCGAAAACAAAATAGAAACATTAACTTTCAACCAAACTTATAATTCCTGCACCACTGATAGCCCGAACGCAGATAAGTGATACGAGGGATTTCCTCGGGCACGACGATAGGGATTTCCTCGGGCACTACCTTGATGAAAGGTCCAGATTCGGGGATAGGGAGCACCACATCTTCCACATGAATTAACTCTTCAATGAAATCTACGTACGGAAGGACGACAGGGACCTCCTCCACTTCAGTCTCCCTCCTCCATAGCCACCGCCTCCTCGTCTGCCACCAAATCAATAATGACGGGATGAGTTGGACTTCCTCGTGCAAGCTAGAAAATAAAATTTAAAAAACATCTTAAAAATAACGTCAGGTCAGCCGAATGTAAGCATTCACTAAATCATTTACGCCTAAGAACCGTAATTACGAAGCCCGAATTCAGGATTTAAAAATTGATTTAAGCTGAGAATCACTCCGCCCTCCTCCCGCTCTACCCTGCTCCCCACTCGCCGGCAAACATTGCGTCAACGGCCATCTGAATTAACAAAACAAATAAACCCAACCTTTTCGAAAAACATATACATGAATGAGTTTTTCTGTTTCGAAAAAAAAAGAGATAAAGTAGCAATAGCCAACATCAGTTGGATAGAATTTTCACCCACAGTAGGATTAATATTACAAAAGAAAAGATCTAAACAACCAGATGCAATATTTCCATACCCCCTCCCAGGACATGCAGAAAAATTTTAATGTTTTCAACAAAAATTAACACGTTCAGGTTAACAAACTTAGCCAACCAAGCCGTCAGAAAATAAAATTAAAAACTATAGACAGCAATCAGAAAATTAAAATTAAAAACTCTATAGATAGCAGTCCGAAACTCGCGCCCCCCTCTCCCCACCCTTCCCGAATTTCATTCTCACTCCCCAATTTTTTCCCCCTCCTTCTTTCTCGCCCCCCCCCCCATCTCGAAAGAAATAACAGAAATTAAGCAAATCAGTCTCTAATTAAAACGAAAAACATGTAAAACAAAACGTCATTTCGAACAAGTAAAAATCATTTTCAGGTTAAAATGATCAACAACAAAATGTCCTTGTCCCGTTAAGGAATGCACATTTCACATCAATTTGAAAAGGAACTAGAATCTAGAAAGTCCTTTCGAAAAGAAAATAAATTGGCTTAAGCTGTCATTAATCATTAACAACTAACGTAAAATAACAAAAATCACGTTCAAAACAACTGTGTTTGTTCAACAGACAACAAACTGCAGCCACCAAGTTCAGCGGGTTTTTAAAGTCATTAGGCAAAACAATCGGAAATTCCGTAGAAATTATATAAAAAAAATAAATATCTCGTTTCAGTAACCACAGCGTAACGAACTAGTAACAAAAATCAAACTAAACATCGCTATTGCTTCTTCACCTAGGCCTAGAAAACCTTCCAGAAATTTGATTCGGCCAAAGAGGAAAATGTTTGACCGTCTCTGTCTCTTCAAATACTGAGTGAAAATTTGGTTCATCCTCATGCACCTGGGCGCAAGCTGTAAAGGTTAACAATATCCCTGCCGCTAGGTGGCGCCAGGATATTTTCGTTTGCATTGCAATTGGTGATAGCGCCACTTTAACTGCAGTTATTTTGCAGTTTTCAAGTTAGCTTGTTGAATTTCACATAAGCTGCAATTTAACTACAGTTAAAAGAAAATTTTTAAGTTGCCATCGAATCTGCAGTTAAACTACAGTTTCATTCTATTTCACATAAACTGCTGTTTAACTGCAGCTTTTTTAATGTTTTTTTTGCAGTTGCCGTCGAATCTGCGGTTAAACTGCAGTTTCATTCTATTTCTGCAGTTTTTCTGCAGTTCATTTTCAGCTGCACAAAACACCACAAAATCTGACAAACAACTGGTAAACGGTTCATAAACCTCAGCTAACGCTACCAAAAATTATTTAAGTAGTGTAAGAATTTAATTAAACCAATCAATTAGCAGCGAATCCATCTTTAGCTGAACAATGACAATCCTCACCGGGACAATGGATTCCTGGGAAGTGTCTTTAATACAGAAATCGTTCGCCTTCACGTCACGAGATGGCGCCACTAGCAAAAGTCGCTCACGTTCTCATAATCGAAAGCGAAACCGAATCGAAAAGCCATCCGTTTTCTGCTGTTTGAGAGATAAAAAGAAAATCGATGAGCGACAAAGGTATCGATGAGTGACAGGGAGATCGATGAGTGACAGGGAGATTGATGAGCAACAGGGAGATCGGTGAGTGACAAGGGGATCGATAAGCGATAAGGGAATCGATAAGCGATAAGGCAACCGATTATCGGTCAACAAACTCATCACCAACGGTACTTCAAATCCCTCCAGTACCTCACGGATCACGGTACCCCAACGCATCAGAGAGTGTTTCAGCAACCAGCGCAGTAAAAAGCTATTGCACAAAAAGACTTTATCGTATGATATCACATAACGAATTCAAAAGTGGACAGACTTTATGTAATAGGAAAAACGAACATTTCCAATTTGAAAGCGAACCAGCAAACAATAGTCAAGACCCCTACGAACGAAAATAATAAATTATTTTTTCTTTCTTAAGTCTAATTACTCTTGATGCTCCCAGTAAAATAAAATACGAAACAGGAGCTGCATGTTCAATTTAAGACATGACACCTAGTTAAGAAAACCAAAAAAGTAAGTCATTTTTGAAAATATTTTAACCAAAATTGTTACATAGGTCAAATCTAGAGAATACTGAATTATTACCATGCAATTGAACATTGTGCATTGTTTTGAAAGAAAATGTCTGAAATGCATAACTCATGAAAATATGTACTACCACAGTAAGTATGAAAATAATTATCGTCACTCATCCCCCTCCCCGAAAAAATATTCTAGGAATTTTTTTTTCTGTTTTGGATGTGAATGACATTTTAATAACTTAACAATCATCCCACCACGATAGAAAATAGGATTCCAAGTATGAATTCGATTGTTGAGGATTGTACACAAGGTCTTTTACCTACGGAAAAATTAAAAACATTAAAAATTATGGGAATTCTTAGAATATCCAAAGGCGTTTTTCCTTGCGTTTTAGTCAGGAGGTTTACTTCCACAATCGCCAGCTAGTACAATCATACTACGGAATAAGTTAATCAAGTATTAAATTAAAATAAACTTTAAGAGATCAGTCGTTACCCAAAGCAAGGAGTAGCCCACCTTATTTTAGAAAGGGCATTGTAAATATTTTAAGAATTAGCACTTTTCCAATACAAAATATCGGTATCGTTATCGGCACGTAACCGATAACTTTCTATCGATGTTACATTAACTTATTAACAGCAACAGTCTTACAACGTCCATTTATTATTATCAGGTTAACATTAGCATTAGCTTAGCAAACTACACACAGTGCACTTGGTTTCAGCCTCATGCACTTCTAATTGCAGCCACGTGTGGTCCCATCCAGATACTCAGTAGACATTAGTGGTCCGGCCAGGAGCCAATCAGCTCTCCCGGCAAATGCAGCATTCAATTGCGCATCTCTGGCAATACAAAAGAACAGGAAGCAGACCTCCTTTAAAAGTAAGGGCCCTGCAAATTTCCATTCTCTCTCCCGACGTTTTTGGACCAAAAAAGCCACCCGTCACTGAGCCCTCAGCACCAGGATTTCCAGCAGCATTATTTCAGAATTAAGTAATTTTGACGATCTTGGACTTAGCCGAATTTCTTTAGAGACTAAGTCCGGGTTAGTGTTGGGAAAGGGCACATCTTATCTAAGATCCCCCTTTCTTGTTCTCCCCTTGGTCCTGTTATTATTAGTGTGTCTTAAAGTAATATTACAAAGGTTAACTCTTTAAAAAGGAGGGATAACCCTAACCCTAAATAATTGAGTTAAATAGCTTTCGGATCGTATATCTTGTGTGGACTCCCTTACTTTGCTCATTACTTGCTTTTGTGTGCTGTAGTTAGTAACATTGCATTAGCGCCGGCCGGTACGATTGTATTATTACGTACCCCTGTTTATCTTCGTAAGACCTAACAATGAAGAATTACGAGAGATTTATACTTAAAGTACCTGCTAACAGGCGTAACACAGGAGCTCAGCAAGTTTCATCTCGCAAGCAGCCAACAACGATTCACGAGAACGCAGCTGTTAAATCGCGTAGCCCCTCCCGTGATCCCCCTCCACAGCACTCATGCAGCAATTCGCCAACAATACAAGAACAGATGGGAGATTTTACTTAAGAAGTTGCTCGCCACAGCACCATAGTCTTCCACCTAGGAATTTGCGCTACCATACTAATGTAGCAGACGTGTTTCCACCCTTATCGAACCAAGCCTCTCTGTTCTATCGAGCTACAACCAAGCTGCTACAGGCAAACAACAACGGCAGAATTGATCTTCTAGCCCCACTCACTCCGATGGCAGTAATTTTTCAAGAATAATTGTGGGACTAAGCTAATGATAGTCAACTAGTACAGTGGATCCTTGATAGAACGAAATTAAAGGGAGCACACAAAAATTTCGTTATATCCAAGATTTCAGTATATCCTAAGGCGTTTTTCCTTGCGTTTTAGTCAGGAGGTTTACTTCCACAATCGCCAGCTAGTACAATCATACTAAAAAAAAATTAAATAAAAACGAAATTTGTGCATTAGAAAGTAGGCTAGCCTACTACAGTATATACAGTATATCGGGTAGCATTGGTAAGCAAGTATAGCATGTATTCTTAGGGCTACAGCAAGTATATATTAACCCTTAAGGAGTGAGTTAAAAAAATTGTAGTCGCCCATGGAACCAAGTTTTTTCGCCACCTAAGGAGTGAGGCACTAAAGAAATATTTATACTTATGAAAACTATTAGACACGATGATTGTTGTTGTAAACTTGGAAGGTGCACAAAAAAAATCTGATGAATAGTTTCAGAATTTTTTTCTTAATTACCGGTGGTACAGTAATGAACTAAAATAGAAAAGCTCCGTGTTGAGAAAATGCGCAAAAAAGTTGGCCTTAGTTAGGCTAAAAATGATTATGCCCACCTCATAATCGATAGTGTGAAAGTTTATAGGATCCTTTTCAGTTCTAGTTTTGCATTGTAGCTGCTTTTTTTGTGAAATATCATCTTTCTCGTGATTTTACAGCGAACAGTTCTAAGCGTTAGCGCTTACGTGAAATTCAAACTGAGCGGCGGCATCCATGTTGAAATCGTGCATTAGCCAATGAAAGCGCGGCTAACCGTTCACGTGGTGCCAACAGGCCAATGAAGGAACGCGATCTTTAAAAATGCATTGGAAAGTCGGCTTGAAACAACCAGAAATGGCTTACTACGATCTCTCTGATTGGCCAATGCCAAATGGGTGTCTAGAAAAGATTTTTGGAGGCCCAGGTAGAGGCGATTTCCAGCTTTTCAACGAGGCCCAGATGGCGGCGCCAATTCAAATGGTTCTACTGCTACCGCTGATCGAAAATGACCAATTTTCTGCTTTCTAACTTCGGAAAAAAAGAATGACTACGACAGTTTTGTAATTTTTAGTGAGACTACACTCAACTAAAATCCTTTTTATAAAATTATAGGCATCGATAAACAGCGTTTTGTTTACAGAAATTGATGGACAACATATCACTGGTACCGAATTTCAGTCTTTCTATACTTTGGCCGTAAATTGCACGAATAAGCAAGCGTTCCGGGCGACGACGCTCATGATCCGAGCATTGCGTATTGACGTTGTTACACGATTGGCACCGTGGAACTGAAAATTTCTCCACAAATTCGTTATTAACAGGTACTTATTCATTAAAATGAAGTTTATTTCATTCGTTACATGTGATATTTCGTTACAGAAAATTCAGTATAAGTGATATTTTTCCTATTAAATTACATGCATTTTTACCGGAACTTGAAAAAAATTCGTTAAATGCAGGATTTCGTTACAACAGAGTTCGTTATAGGTGGGATCCACTGTAGTCTTTAGTAGGTTGTCAGATAAAATAGGAGTCACTCAACAGAACAACAGTAGCAACGAGAGAGCCAGGGACTAAACAGAATAAAGAATGTGAGAAGATATTAGATCTGTGAAAAAATTTGCCAAAATTCTCAGGGGGAAGAAGGAACAGATATTTTTTACTTTCCTTCTTTTGTCTGACAAAATGAGAAAAATCGGCCCCAACCTGCCAGATATCGAGCTAATAGCAGCAGCAACCAACAAATGTATCAGCCGAGCAGCTCGTTTTGCCGCCACTTGGTTAGTCATCACTGACAGAACATCATGGTCAGCATTCAACTCAGCTTTAATAGAAAGATTCGGTGCAGGAGGTGCAGAAATTACTGTAAATATATTGTATTTGGCTTCATCCTTTAATTTATACCGATATATCGGTAACCGGTATCGGTATCTACCGATACTCTATCAATCACCGATCTTGCTCCTTTTAAACCGACTTGTATTATACAACGTTCATTTGGCTATTAAATTAATAACTTAGATTCACTAAGCATCCCTGCTTAGCTCAGTTCAGCCTCAGCCTTGCACATCAGGCCAGCTGCAAAGTAACAGCTATCCAGATACTTCTTATAGATCAGAGCATGACCTCATTGCTAATATTAGAATTAGTCCGGGTTCAAGCCCCAACTTGTTCAGCTCTACCTTTACTATTGGAACAGTTAGCTGCTTGGGTATATAAAGGCCCAGCTGCTAAAGCAGCTTGTCTCACTCCAACCTGACCCACATGCAGAGAGGTTGCCTGCCACAGAGCTCCTGACTCTAGGACCTGACAACAGTTATAAGCCAAGTAGAACTCTGATTATTGAATTGAATTCATGCTGAACTTGGGAGCAGAGGTGTAGGCGAGAGGGTAGGCTATGCCTCCATGCATCTGCGTAAGGCAGCCTCCTAACGAAGTATCCGAACCATCCGCCTCTACGAAAAAAGTTTGGGAGAAATCTGGGTGTTTCAAGGTGGCAGCATTAACCATTGCTTCCTTTAGACCCTTGAAAGCATCATCTGCTTCCTTATCCCAAATGAATTTTGCGTTTTTCTTTGTCAGTTTCGTAAGGCAAACTGAGAAAGCTGAGAACTGAGCGATGTGCCTTCGAAAAAATCCGCACATCTCTACGAATTGGCGGATCTCTTTTACATTCCTAGGCTGAGGAAAAAGTTCCATTGCTCTGATTTTATCCCTGTCAGGTTGTACTCCGTCTTCGCTTACAACGAACCCAAGAAATTTCACTTTTTTGACTGCAAAAATGCATTTTTCGGGACTAAGTTTCGTTTTCTATTTCTCTACGAGGCTTAGGGCTCTGTCTACGTGCAACAGATGTGTACGGAAATCCGTGGAATTTAATAAAATGTCGTCCAAATAAATGGTACAGTAGCCGCCTAAAATCTCTGGCGCTGGCGCTACTTTGAGTCCCATCGGCAATTTTTTAAAACAATATGTCATTCTGGATCCTTGAAATCCTTTCTTTTCCATAGATGATTCGGCTAACTTGAGCTGAAAAAATCCCATGCGAAAATCCAGCTTGGAGAAGTATTTAGCTCCATGTAAGTTAGCCAGTCCCTCACTGATTACTGGTAAGGGTACTGGTACATTTTCGGTGACGGCGTTCAAGCCGCGTAAATCAATGACCACTCTATATCCCTCAGGCCTTCTTTTTATGAGTAGGCAAGGGCTGAGCCAAGCAGATTTACATTCCTTTATGACACCAATTTTCAATAAACCATCTAGGTATTTATCCAACAATTCCCTTTCATGAAATGGGACTCTGTAAATCTTGGATCGAACTGGCACTGCATTCCCCGTTTCCCTGTCACTTCATATGGCTCATAAGTCCCAAGGTAGAATTCGTCCTTGCTAAATGCATCAGTATGTGTCCTCAACATCTCAAGAAATTCTGCCCTTTCTTCTTCAGTTACATCCGGAAATGATAATTTAAATTTCAACTTGTCCCAATCACTTTCTATCTCGGATTGTGACTTTGGTGATGGCCTTAGTTTGTTGATAGATTCAGCGCTGGCCTCCGCATTGGTTTGCGATGTCTCGATGGGCTTTGTCTGGACTTGCTCGGGAGCCCCGGAAATAGCTTCGGAAACGCTGCGGGCTATCTCGGTTGGCTCTGGATCTCGAGCGTTTGCAAGGCATGAATCAGTTTCAGATTTGCTTATCCCTGACGGAATCGAGTTGCTCACTCCAGCTTTGTGATAGTGTTGAGCTATCTCACTGGACCCTGGTGTGGAAACGGGATTATGACGTGTGACTGATTCGGTTTGAGTGGCATTCGGCTGAAGTACCGAGTCGGCAGTATTAATTGGAATTTCGTCGTCGTCCTGGCAATCATACTCAACTTCTGCAGTTGTGTAATGACCAAGCGTCATACCCGAAGGCAAAAATATGTCTATGCTAGATGCGTTAATTACCATTATCGGAATCAGTCCGGTAGGTGACGTATTGACTAGACATCTAGCCAAACAAATCAACAAATCGGGTTTACATTCGGGAATAAATGCGCCACTCTGTATTTCAGGATATGCAATATGTAAAGTGCCAGTTATAGTTGTCTCTGAGTAGCTAGGCAGTACGGTATCCTTAAATAAAGATACGGGAATTTCTTCATAAAATTCATGGGGTGTGGCATTCCATTGAGACTGTGGATTTTCGGCTGTGTCCGCGTCGGACGAAACATTGATTGTTGCTGTGTGTTCGTATGAAACATACTGTTCGAAATTTATAATTTCTCTATTTTGATTATAAGCCTCCCAGGCATCAAATGGAGATGGTGAAAGCCTAAATTTTAGCTTACCAATTTCCAAAATCTGGTCTGAACAGGTTAGTTTTAATAAATCGGGTTGTTGTGATAAAAAAATCATAACCCAATAAAATATGGATAGCTCCAAAACTTCCATTAAGAACGATTCTAAATTCTTGTTCTCTAGAAAATCCACATTTACTTATTCTCCGTGGTCAAAATTCGGTTTACTGATATCTTGGTTCCACCAACGCCTATCAAAGCTGTAGGTGTTTGTGTTGTAGCTACGCTGCATTTAATGCGATAATCATTTAAACATTCTTCAGCTGCGGACGTTTCAATTAAGGAAATCCCTGCCCCTGAGTCCAATAATCCTAATTTGCTAAAATGCCCAAATTTAAAAATTAGGTGAGGGCTTAGGTGCGCTGCTTTAGCGTTATAGCCTAAGCAATTTACCAAAACTTGCTCTGATGCGTCGTCTGTGTTTGCCAACGAGACGTGAGCCAACATGTCTGTCAGACCATTAGTGTCAATTCCAGCCGCTGGATGGAGTTGGTGCGGCGTCGCTTCGATCTGTTGCTGTGTTTCCCGAGCGAGCAAGACTTTGCGCTTTGCTTGTCGGGTTGCACGTTTCTGCTCCGTGTTGATAGTTGGGTTTGACGTGTTATCCCAACATATTAAACATATTGTTGGTGCAGTAATTTTAGCAGATGAGACTTTTTTTGAAAGCTGATGAGATTTGCGCTCGTTAGAGTCAGAGATGCTTCGGAATTCGATTAATCGTTCCTCGCCAATCAATTCTAAAATGATCGGATTATTAGTCTTTACTCGTGATAATTCAGAGTGAAAGTTAGTCGAGTCGGCACCGTCTTCAAATAAAATAAGAATGGCTGAATCGCAAGCCAAATTATAAGCAGGACTTCTTTCAGGATGCGTTTGAAAGTGTTTTCCAGATGAGCGTTGGCGTTCATAGATGGGGCCACATATTTTTCTGGAATAGCACCAAAATAAGCTGCAAGTCTGGGCAAGGTAAGCGTTCTGTCTTCGAGTGCTAATTTCTGCTGGTGCCAGTCTACTTTTGAATACAAATCGAGAAGTAGGCCTGCGGCGTCGAGTGTAGAATGAATTCTTGTCTTTTTAAATAAAACATTTGTTTCTTCTCTAATAGGCGACTGCTCTTCTGTACTATAGTCAGGATTTACAGTATTCATAGCGCAAGTCGGAATTTTGTTTGCGTTAGAATAGTCAGCCAGCTCGAAGTACCTGTTTCCCTTCGAACTGTCAACTAGTTTTTTGACTTGCTGTGGCTGCTGTGAGCTTCGAGCAACTTGAACTTGATTGGAGCTTGCGCCGTTGTTAGATGTACGCTGCCGATTATATTGGGCCAAATTCAGTTGTGAATTGTCTCTAGTGCCAATATTATTTTATTTACTCAGCGATTATTTCCCATATAATGTGTATTAGAGGTGCTTCTGCGTGGAATCGGTTTCCCTTCGGCAGCTAAACGTTTCGCGTTTGCGGGCCTAACTGCTTCTAATTTATTGTCTGCAGTTTTACAGTTTTTGCTGACGTGAAACCTGCCGAAACACCGGAAGCAACTGCGTTGTTCCGTGTGTTCCTGCTGTACTGTGGAAACCCTGGCTTCTCCTAACGAGTCACGAAGCCTAATATTTTTATTTCCTTATTTTTACGTTCGAGTTCCTGTAAAACCTTGGCTAGGTCTGCCGCCGCCACTGTCGCTTGTTTGTCGAGAGGCGAAATTGCATCAGACGAAACTTTAGCAGGCTGCTGATTTCGGCTGTAATGATTCCTTTCATTAATCTCAGTTTGGCGCTTTAAAGTCTTATGTAACATGTCCTCCTATGGTTTAGGACAAATAGTTGCCAAATAAGTTTCCAAAATGTCGGGCATAGCTGCTCGAAAAGTACAACGCAACCCTTCGTCACGTGATCTTTCCTTAAGTGCTCTTTCAAAATCATCATCAGATGGCTGAACCATCCAAATTTCAGCTGCCATTATTTCTAACCTATCTGCGAATTTTTAATGTCTTCAACAGGCAACATTCTAGCCCTGTGAAAATTAGTTCTAGTCACCTCTTTACCTCCAGCACCAAATCTTTCTATTAAAATAGACTTAAAAGAAGCCCAGTTGGTTTGCTTAGAAGCAATCGAGCTTGTTGCTAAAAATCTGGCAGCTCTTCCCTTACACCTGTTTGTAGCGGCTGGTATCAATTCACAGTCAGGAAGATTCTTATCAATTTTCCTAAGATTATCTGTCAGGAGCAAAAATGTGAAAACATCGGTACCATCTTCGCCAGAAAAAGAAGTTAAATTTTTCTTAGCATTTCGTACGTCTTCCCAAAGACAAGTGCTGTTATTATTACCATTGTTACCACAATTATTTAATTGTCTAGTTTGCAAACTGTCAACTATATTACGATGTGTTTATGTGTTGTAAACGATCACGCTCTGCACGAAGCGAGTCTGGACCTGTTGACCCACTGCCAACCAAGTGGGTTTCCGGTGGCGTATGAATGGGTGATGACGTCATCGTTTCTTGGAATGAATGACGACTGCGACCAGCATCGCTACGCAAGGCACGAGGGCAAGCAAACTGCTCATCGTGTTGAGGCATGTCATGAGCCAAAACAAAAGGAATATTAACAGGCCTTTCATTATTAAAATTATGATGGGAATTATGATTAGAGGAAGTAAAACTATTGTTACTACGCCTATCTGGCGAAACACTGGCTGTTCCATCGCTAGAGTGAACAGCTGATTCATTATCGGAATCCACCTGTGCTCGCTCGTGAGAAGAGCTGCGTGAGCGCTGGCTCGTGACCTTGGCTTTACTACGGCACCTGGCTTGCTCGCGCACCGGTGCTCTACGTGCAACTGACGGCGTGCGTTTCCGCACTCGTCCTTGGCGAGATAAGGACCGTAACCCAGTCTGAGAAACAACATTTAGATTTTCAGATTCAATTAAACGAGGGTTTGTTTTAATAAGCCTTCCCCTAGTCGAGTGTTTTAGCTTATTCCTAGA
>JAHWFP010011743.1:0-13110 GCA_023313725.1 Lithobius niger | reverse complement strand
AGTACGTAAACGCCAAACAGAGTGATTGATAGCAAGATCCAGTTACACCAGGCGACCGGCGATGTTACAAGCACCTCCTCCGTTGTAGCATCCGCCGTTACAACAACAATATTACCGAAGCAAGCAGTTCACGCATTTTGTGAAAAATTGACAAAATAAAATGAGCAAGATTGCTAAGGGAACTGGAATTTTCTGAAGAAATTTCTCTGCTTATTATATAATTTGACAAATTATGTCTGAAATCCCAAGTGAAACTAAATCTTGGAAGATCTGTTTTAAGGAACTATCATATCTTCCGACTAAACAATTAAAATTCTGAAAGAAATACACAATAAATTCTGTTCATTGCCTGATTTGGACAAATATGTCAAAGATTTTGGCTAAAACAATGTTGTGAAAATAGTATTACAGATATCATATCTCCCGACTTAATTAAAAATCTCAGAGACGATTTCTGGAAAATTTTCTGCTTATTATACAATTTGGACGAATACGTCAGAATTTCAGATAAAATTATATCTCGAAATTATGGAGAAAAATCATATCTTCCGACTCAAGAATTGCATTGGACATTTGGAACAACAGATTTTGGTTCCTTTGGTTATGAGTGTTTCATCAAAAAACACTTTAGCTTTCACTATGCAAGAAAAAACAATGTTTTGAAGTTAGGATGTCCGTCACTTGCACTATATACACGTAGGGCCTCCCACCTAACGCAAAAACGTAACGTAGGCCCACAGTAGATCTTTCAGCTCTAGAATTTTGACTGAAAGCAAGTGAGTGATTGTGTTATCGTTACAACCAATTAAGGTACCGGAATATCAAGACACGTTTTTCTTACATAAAAATAGAGCATGTCTTGTGAAAATCATTGAAATTATGACCAGTCGCTCTTATATGTCCCCCAGGCTTAATAATTGAAAGACAGTGTTTTGAGCTGTTAATGGGCTCAGACCAGCCAAGTCAAAACAAAAAAGTATAATCTTGTTTAAATCTGGTAAATCTTCATGGGCTCAGACCAGCCACGTCCAAAAAAAAAAAAGAAAGAAAACTTGTTCTAATCCGAAAAGTTTTATGGGCTCAGACCAGCCACGTCAAAAAAAAAGTAACATCTTGTTTAAATCTGGTAAATTTTCATGGCCTCAGACCAGCCACGTCAAAAAAAAAAAGAGAAAACTTGTTCTAATCCGAAAAGTTTTATGGGCTCAGACCAGCCACGAAAAAAAAAAAAGAAAAATCTTGTCCAATTCTAGGAAAATTTTTCATGGGCTCAGACCAGCCACGAAAAAAAAAGAAGGAAAATCTTGGTTGAATATGGAAAAATTTTCATGGGCTAAAAATAGTTATGTGACGAGCACAGAACATTTACGTGTTGTGACTAAAATTTTGAAAGCAGTTTTCAGCACGTAAATTGACAAAAATTGAATTGTAATAGGCCAAACACAGTTGTGGCACGCTCAAATATCGATGATTTTCAGCTACTAAAATCAATGAATCAATGCACTATATTAAGTCATATACAGCCAGAAATATGGAGTCACCATAATAATGAGAATCACACGTTAATTAAATACGATGCCGACAGAAATTAATTTTCCCCCTCCATGCTTAAAAACAAGGAGTTTCAGTAGAAATACGGCATCCAAGCATGAGCAAACTCGAAAGAGGAGATCACGCACGAGCATTTCCGGTTGGGTAAATAGAAAACCTGGCTGACCTGACGGCCGAAAGCTGTGAAATTTCGATAAACATTTTCTGACAATGTTGAAATCAAGAAATTTATGTGCCATAATGAAAACAGAAACTATGTGGAACGTTGCTTTAAAAATTGAGAACCGAAAGGTTATAATAGACTCTGTGGCCAATGAAAATCTTGAGATGCAAGATCACGAATTTGCAGGCACGCCAGAAAACCTGAGATCTTACATCGCACGTCAGTCAAACTTGAGGTTAACATCATAATTAGGGTGGTATTGAAAATAAGTACGATTGGACCAGGTGCATGACACAAATAATGTTACCATTGCAGAAATTGAAGTAAAATTGACAATTATAACCTAATGTTATACGGAAGGTAAGTGACACTTCAATGTTGTGTCCTATCAATAAGACAACTTACCATATAAAATAAAATGAGAAATTTTTCCCCCGAAGAAGTAAAAATTTATGAAAAATTATGTGGACACATTGCTCCTCACAACAGTTGTTTTCAGTTATAATTGGCACCAGGGTCATGTGTCTTTTAGCCTGAGGCATTAGTAGGGACCAAGAATAGAAGTCCCCTGAACTTACAATAGGTGACAATAGGTGTAAAAACACTTTGGAAATTTAATTTTGAATGAACAATTCAGAGGAGGAATCTCCTCGAGTTTGACACTTAATTAAGTGATTAAGAATCAAAAATGATCAACTTTTCTCCCCTCATTTAAGCTCAAACTAAAATTAAATGATTGAAATGGATTTGGTTTGGCTGCTAGTATTGACTCGTATAGCACGTTGGATGAGATGACAGATCAAAACTCATTGAATACATCTACTGAAATTAAAATAAAATTGAAGAAATAAAAATATTTCCGTTTAAAATTATTTTTTTTTTCAATTTTGATTATAGAAGAACAATCAGTATGGATAAGAATTGCCAGTGTTAAAAATGAATTTTTTTTACAGTCATAATCTTACAAAATAGAATTATGAAGCTGTGGCATATGAAAATTACGAAATATAGCGTATACAAGTGAATTAATGCTATTGTTCTGTTGTAGGAAAATTCACTAAGATGTTCACAGGGCAGTACACCAGCCAGTGAGCCTTGATACTCGTTGCGGGACCACAACTGTCAACTAGGCAGAATACAGCTGTTGTCAGTCAATTGTGGTCACGCCATAGTAATTGTACCAGAGTCTACAATTACAATGACCAATTGTGATGTTTGAAGCAAACGCAGTGATAACATCGAACAATTATGGTCACGTCTTTGGCAATTGTACCCGAGTCTACAATTGTAACGACCAATTGTGGTCACGTTTTTGGCAATTTTACCCGAATCTACAATTGACGACCAATTGTGGTCACGTTTTTGGTAATTGTACCCGAGTCTACAATTATAACGACCATATGGTCACGTTTTTGGCAATTGTACCCGAGTCTACAATTGCAACGACCAATTATGGTCACGTTTTTGGTAATTGTACCAGAGTCTACAATTACAACGACCAATTGTGGTGTTTGAAGCAAACGCAGTGATAACATCGAACAATTATGGTCACGTCTTTGGTAATTGTACCCGAGTCTACAGTTACAACGACCAATTGTGGTGTTTGAAGCATACGCAGTGATAACACCGAACAATTGCGGTCGCCTCAGTCAGCAATAGTAATTGTACCAGAGGCTACGATTACAATGGCCAAGTGCAGCAAAATGGCACCGAACATTTGTGATTACACCAATGCAATCACAACGATAGCAGAAAGCAGCAAAATTGCACCGAACAGTTGTGATTACACCAACGCAATCACAACGATTGGAGAAAACTGCCATAAAATTGCACCAAACATTTGCGATTACACCAACGCAATCACAACGATACAGAAAGCAGCGAAATTGCACCGAACATTTGTGATTACACCAACGCAATCACAACGATAGCAGAAAGCAGCAAAATTGGACCGAACATTTGTGATTACACCAACGCAATCACAACGATAGCATAAAGCAGCGAAATTGCACCGAACATTTGTGATTACACCAACGCAATCACAACGATTGGAGAAAACTGCAGTAAAATTGCACCGAACATTCGTGATTACACCAACGCAATCACAACGATAACAGAAAGCAACAAAATTGCACCGAACATTTGTGATTACACCAACGCAATCACAACGATAGCAGAAAGCAGCAAAATTGCACTGAACATTTGTGATTACACCAACGCAATCACAACGATAACAGAAAGCAACAAAATTGCACCAAACATTCGTGAGTACACCAACACAATCACAACAGAAAGCAACAAAATTGCACCGAACATTTGTGATTACACCAACGCAATCACAACGATTGGAGAAAACTGCAGTAAAATTTCACCGAACATTTGTGGTACACCAAAATAATCACGAAAATGACAGCATAATCGTACTTCAAAATGGATAGTTACGACTGCATTAAGAATGATCATTGAACCGAGATCTCAGTGGTAAGATGTGAATCGCACTGAACAATCAGTATGACAAAATCAAGCAAAGAGCACTGAAAGACAATCTGAGAACAGTTACGTGTTCAAAGATGAACTATTAAAAAACAAGACTATGAACAATACAGTTCTGAGAACATTTGAAAAAAAATGGAATGAATTTTTTTTTATTATTTTTGAATTGGACTATTTTATTTAATTTAATTTTATTTTATTTTTGAACTATGACTTCCAAACACGTTGCAACACTCCTAGTTTAGTGTGGCCTCCTAATAAACAATGGCCTGAAATGAAAAAATACAAGGAGTATAGATATCATGTACGCAAACAAATATACGAGGTCATGTGAGCCGACACAGGTTTGAAAAATGAAAATTGAAATCATAAATATTGGTTTGTTGTATATATATATATATATATATTTTTTTTTTTGCATGAAAAGTTGGCCAACTTAGTATGTATGAAAATGAAATGCTTTGATTATGATTATATGAAAATGACATAATGTTTACATGAACATGAAAATGAAATGCATTGATGATGAAATTGAAATGACTGATTATGAATCGCATGATTGACATGAAAATTGAATTACTATGGAAAAGTGTCATTGAATTGAATGATATTAATACATGTCTCGTTTCAATAGAAACAGTTGATTCCGATAAAATATGATGTTGAAAAGTGTCATTGATCTGTAATGTATACAGAGTAAGTATAAAATAAGACTCCCATTGCACTCAGAATCAGATCCCCTGTCCGAAATCAGAAATCAGAGTGAAATTAATTCACTAGAGCAGGAAAAGAATTAAATTAGCCAAAGATAAGTAGGAATAGGAACGTGCATCAGGGCAATCTTACTCGTTCTTGGGGTTTTCCCTTGAATTAATACCAACAGAAAATCATAGTTAAGGTTTTTCTCCAAAACAACAAGCAGACTAGAAATCTGGCGGGTGGTTTTGTCAAGACGCACGTTCAAATTTCACCTTATACACTATACAGGGTATAAATTAATGTTAAGGGAATATTCGTTATCCCATGAGGGGTTAAGAGAGAATATTACGTAAGCAAGGACGTTGTAAATATATTGCATTTGGCTTAATCCTTTAATTTATACCGATATCGGTAACCGGTATCGGTATCTCCCGATACTCTATCAATCACCGATCATGCTCCCTTTAAATCGACTTGTATCATACAACGTTCATTTGGCTATTAAATTAATAAAATAACTTAGATTCGCTAAGCATCCCTGCTTAGCTCAGTTCAGCCTTAGCCTTGCACATCAGGCCAGCTGCCAAGTATCAGCTATCCAGATACTTCTTATAGATCAGAGCATTACCTCATTGCTAATATTAGAACTAGTCCGGGTTCGAGCCCCAACTTGTTCAGCTCTACCTTTACTATTGGAACAGTTAGCTGCTTGGGTAAAGCAGCTTGTCTCACTCCTGCCCAACACACATGCAGAGAGGTTGCCTGCCACAGAACACCTGACTCTAGAACCTGACAACAGTTATAAGCTAAGTAGAACTCTGATTATTGAATTGAATTCATGCTGAACTTAGGAAATTTAGCCTAGCTCATTTTGACTAAGGTCCAGGCCTAACTTTGGCAAGGACGCCCCGTAACGATAATAGCATTAGCTAAGAGTGCTTTAACTTGAGATAAGAGGGAACCAAACTAAACCCTAACCCAGCACTTTAACTTTGAATAAATCATGTTTAATTAAACCAGAAACAACTTATGTGGTCTCCCTTCTTTTGCTTGCCATTGTTGTGATACTGTGTGATATTTGTTGCTGTTAATAATTAATCGGCCGGTGTAAGCTGTTTAGCTTACACACTGGAAACCCGCCACTTTTCCGATAATTAGGGGAAAGTGCGAGGTTTACAATTACAAAGGCGAAATTCTTGCGAGCAAGAATTTACGAAGGGGAAACCATAGAAGCATTCGCTGATCGTCTTGTATAACGACAGCCGAAATTTGGATGGTCCAGTCAGAAGACAGCGAATTAGAAGTGCTATTAAAGAAGAGGATTCGAGATGAAACCCTGCGATGCACCTTTAAGTCAGCTATGCCTAGGGAATTGGAAACTTTCCTTGCCAACCAAATGCCAAAAATGTGGGAGCAAATGCTACATGTCACATTAAAGAGGCAAACCAAAATCAATGAATATATCGAAGAAGAAGAAATACTGTAGAAGGCGAAACTGTAACTGTAGCTTCCGCAGATTTGACAAGGATGCTTCAAGAAATAGAAACAACTAATAAAGAAGTTAAAAGCTTAAACTTCTAAACTTCTGTTAACTAAAAAGGGCAGTTCGCGAAGCAAGAGTAGACGCTTTTCAACCAAAAAATAAGGAAAAACGCATGTGCTATCGATGCTACAGAAAAAATCATTCGAGTAAGGATTGCCGAACACAGGAACACAAATTGAAAGCCATCAGAGCAGCAAACGCAAAATGCCTAGAGAAAGACGGTAAACCAATCCCAAGAAGAGTCAGACGAGGGAATTACAAGGACCATGGAAGATCAAACCAGCCAAGAAGCAACAATCAAGGAAGTAGGAACAATTCCCAACTTAATTTATCGAACTACAATAGTCAACGTTCCTACAGAAACAACTACAGTCGCAGCAACGCACGCAAACTACACTCAACCGCGTACCTTGCAAAATCAACAGCAGCAATTCGACGTTCAACACCCAAAAAACTTGAAACAAGTTCAAAGTAGTAGGTTTTTTGAGCTGGCCAGATATCTAGCACAGAAAGTATTCCAATAAATGCTACAAATATCGGAAATTCTGAAAATTCAACTATCCTCACCCCTACGCCTAGAGAGCAAACAAACACTTTATTTAGGATCAAAAGGATTCACTCTTCAATCAACATAGCAGTTTGCTTCTAGATTTATACTCCAAAGTCGACTGACACCAGAAGAAGTTAGGATTATCGGACAAGACTTTTAACTCTACCAAGACTAGCTTCGTATTTCGGCACAATTCCAGATAAGTATGCAGCCCTTGCTTTAAATCTCAACGCTTATCTTGCACTATTTTTTTTTTGGCGTTAAAAAAGTAAACATTACCTTCAAGTTAAAGTGTGATTTAGTCACGATAACACTCTTCGAACACGGAATCGATGCAACTAACTTCCACTCCAAATTAAAATTAACGAAGTCAAACAACCGTATTATCTTGGAATTAATAGGCGATGATAGGACTGTGGAATTTCATGGCACATCGGATACCAACTAATGGAAAACACACCTAATCTCAGCAGGAGAAGAAATCATGATTTTGGATCGTAATCAGCGAGAATGGAAAATACGCATTCCTTTAATTCCATCTGTTTATGCACTAACCATTTGTCTTATTTATTGGGACATCACTTCAAATCCCGAAGTCATTTCAGAAGAAAAAAAAAAGAAAAAACGCGAAGAAAAAAGGAAAATTCAGCAACACGCAAAATCCGAGCCATCTAACAACACAACGCCTCACCAACTCCACCTAGCAGCGGAAATCGACACTAATGGTTTGCTCGCCGAGCTAGCTCCAAGCGAAGCATGAATCGAAGAAACAGGCTGAACTCATGCTCATGCTCATGTGTATTGCGTAGGCTACAACGCAAAATCAGCACATCCAAGGCCTCATCATTTTTAATTTTGGTAACCTAAGCAAGCTATCACTTCTCAATTCTGGAGCAGGGGTTTCTTTAATGGAATCTTCAACAGCACGAGAATTACTATGTAATTCACAAATTAAATGTCACGAAGTCCCTGTAAATATAGCGGCTGTTGGTGGAAAAAGGGTGACAGCCAAAAAAACGTTAATCGCTAAAATCATTTTATTGGGTTATTATTTTTTGTCAAAACAACCAGAATTGGTTAAGTTAAATTGGTCAGATCAAATTTTAGAATTAGGGGAGCTCATATTTAATTTATTTCCATCACCTTTCGATGCTTGGGAAAATCATAGTCAGAATAAGGAATGAATTAATTTCGAAAATTGTAATGTTACAACTGCATCGATCAACAGTTCAGATAACGACACAGCTGAAAATCGGCATTTTCAGTGGAACCCGGCACCCCACGAATATTACGTTGAATATTTGAATTCAAAGATGTTGTTTTACCAAACAACAGCGAGACAAAAATTTGTGCAGTTCGCCATAAAGCCTATCCTGAATTGCAAAGTGGCATATTTTTGCCACAATGCAAAGAAATTCCGATCCTTCTCGCCAGATGTTTAGTCCTATTTTGGGACACTACACCACTGCAGAAATAGAATATATAATGACAAGGGCAAAACGAATACGGTTTAAGCAAGTGAAACATCAGAATATAATGACAAAGAAGACAATGAAGAAGTTCTGGCAACTCCGTTAACAAGAATAGTCCTCCTCCTAAAGTTTTAACTCAGTCAATAGGAAGAGCAAGGACAAAAGATAGCCTGGATCAGCCACTTTGCAAGCTAATCTCGGAACCAATTCTGACTTCCCTTCCTCTCCAAAGCCCACTCAGACAATGGAACGTGCAGAATCTATAGAAATCGACAGCGTCAGGCCCATCCCCTCAACGCTCCCTAATCCCAAATCCAGTTCCAGCCTTCACGAGAGGCAAGGTCGGTTGACGTCAATGACACCGTAGGGTCAGCCCACTCAACACTTCCCGCGAATACAACAAAGGAACAAAGACGTTTTCAAAAGAGGAATGGAACAGCTTAAAGTTTAAATTTAACCTACCGGATTTAAATGAAGAAGGGCTAATGGAATCAGTAAAAACGAATTTGATCTTGGAACTTACGGAAATTATGAAGTGGACATACAGACAAGGCAATCAGCACCAGTAAGGTCGAAGATTTATTTGTTCCTTTCCATTAGCGAGAAATACTGGACAAATACTTAGAATTAGTCAACATTGGCATCATCAAGGAATGCAAATTAGCTTGGCTCAGCCCTTGCCTACTTATAAAAAGATAACCTGAAAGATACAGAGTCGTCGGTGATTTACATGGCCTTAACACCGTTACTGAGAGTGTCTCAGTCCCCCTTTGCCCATCAACAATGAAGCAGTAGCTACTCAATGGTGCCAAGTACTTCACAAAGCTATATTTTCAGCTAAAGCTAGCCGAATCAGCCATGAAGAAAACAGCTTTTCAATCTGTGGAGTCGTTACTTGTGGCTCCACAATGGCCGCCATCAATTTAGCATCATTATGTTAGCCCTACCCAGTTTACCCTAACTTACCTAATAGGCTAGTCCAATCAATGTATAATATTATCACAGGACTTCCACTCCTTACAGGATGTAGAGCGTCTTCTCAGCTGTAGCCTACACACTGGTAGTCCGTCTTAGTTATTTACCATTGGTGCCCACGCAGGGCTTAGGTGTGTCCATGCCCAGGACATTACAGTTGGCAACGAGGCCGGTTCCTTTGGTAAACTTTAAATTTAAAGTTTAAACTGATAGGTCTTCAACCACATATCTGCTCCATATTTGTGGTAAGTTGCAAATTTTTTTCATTTGGCAATGAAAATTAGTGCTCTGGATTCCTATCAGAGTCACTGTTTTTCAAACAGTGTTATTTTGTCGTGGTAGAGCTGTGTGGTACGAAATGATAATAGTTAAATTGTGTACCTAGAACCGACAACTAAAACCGAAATGGGTAATGGGATTTATTAAGGTTAATTGTACCTTGGCAGTGTTCTAGAGCGACACACTGGCGTGTCACACAGGCAGTACTATAAACCTGAAGGCTCGAAAAATGCGCTGCTAAATTAACTCTGGAAAATTCGATAGTGCCTTGCCCATATTTGGGCTGGTTTGTGCCGGTGTAAAATTTAACACTAGGTTTATGCTTAAACTAAGTGAAATCCTAGTCTCTTTAAATATGACTTGTAGGCAGTTAATTTATAATACTAGGTAGGCTTCAGTCAAGCCTAATTTATTTCTGTGTTAAATAGTTGACCGGTAGTCTCGAGTGCTCCAGTTTAATTTTTGCAGATTAAACAGGATAGTAATTAAATTTAATTTTTAGGGCTTATGAGACAGGTGTCGGTAGCAAAGCACCTGAAGCTGCTAAAAATAGTAGCGAAAGTGAAACTGAAAATAATTCAGTAGGGAATGCTGGCATTAGTGAAACTAATTCAAATTTAATTTTAAATACTGAATGTAGTAATAGTGAAGACGAAGTCATCATGGGCACATCCAAAACCGCTGGTTTATTCTCGGAATTTGATTGTGAATCCGATACATGGGAGAAATACTCCAACCGATTCAGCTAATATTTCAAAGCAAAAAAAATAGCTGCTGCTAAACAGGTGAATTTTTAATGGCATCTGTAGGCCAGAAAATGTTTGACAAGATTCTAAGCATAATTTCACCTGATCTACCAGATTCGTTAACTTTTTCTGAACTAGTCAAAAAGTTTTAGAAGACATCGAGCCAGTGCCCTCCGTGGTATCTGAGCGTGTAACATTTTTTAGAAGGTCTCAGAAATCAGACAAAAGTAATGGGGAATATTTAGCTGCACTTAATCCTATGACTAAGTATTGTGATTTCGCTAAAATAACAGACATTAATAGCGAAATGATTAGGGATCGCCTAATTGGGGGGGGATCCAATCTATAGTCATTCAACGCGAGTTGTTGAAGCAGACTCTGGATTTAAAGGCTACAACATCCGTAGCTTTATCCTTGGAATCTGCTGAAACCGACCAAAGCATTTTGAAAAGCCATTCAAGGACTGTTAACTATGTAGCTAATAAATCTAGCAAACTTTAAGCTTTAAACTTTAACTTTATTTCAGACCAGCAAAGGTCTGTATTATTGACATTGCAAATAAAACAAAAATATAAAATAAAACACTAAAGTACAACAACGACAGACAATAACAACACTGGAACCACTTTCGTGGCCTCCACTGAAGTAATCCCCACATATAGGACAGGGTTTCCCTGACAGAAGGTAGACGAGTCCACAACTGCCCTCACGAAAGAATTTGCTGAGGAGTACAGTCTGCTCAGAAACGTTTAAATCCTCTGTCTGCGGACTTCCCAAAACTAAGGACACCCAACGTAGCAAACAACATACTGGCACTGCTCCAGGTGGGCAAGCCAAACAAGAATCATAGGCCATTGTTGTAGCACACTCTGAGGCTGTTCAAGCACTGGGTAGAACCGTTTGTTCACAGATGCATGCCATAGATTTGTGACATATAAGCAGTATATGCAGGTGCCACAACTCTCTGGCTTCAACTACAAAACCACCTACGGATCGCGTTTGCCCTAATACAGGTATTTCTACACTGATTTAGAATATCACTGTCAACTCTTAGGTCTAGCGAGTTTATCAAGCCTAGGTATTTCACCTGCTGAACATACAATAAAGGATTACCATTTAAAGCAACAGTAGGGGGCTCCAGATTTCTAAGAATGCCAATACGTGCAGGGAAGAAAAGGCTGACAGATTTAGTAGGGTTAAATTTGAGATCAAAAGACTCTAGTAGGCCCAAATTCACTAAGGATTTCATTTGCTATTGTTGCGGCAAGTCTGGTCATGTTAAACCCCATTCCAAATATTGCAAGTATACTTGTGGTAGATGCCACAATGTTGGCCATTTAAAAGCCGTGTGCAGAAAAGCTAGTCATTCGAACCGAATTTCAAAACCACTCGACCACACAAAAGCACGTTCAAGCACGAATTTTAAGGCTAGGCCAAAGTCTAAACAGAAGTATAGTTACAAAATATGCGTTCATAAACTTGAACACGATAGCGACAGTGAAAATAACCAGGATGTTGTTACCGAAAATTCAGAGCCTGGTTCCGGGTCTGATAGTGATTCAGACAACGACTATCTTGTTCTGAAAAAGAATACTCTTGGACTGAGTCAGGCTGCAGACCAGATTTCAATTCCCCTTCAAACCAAAAAGATAATCGTAATAGTTAATTCTATGAAAATCCGTAAGTGGAAATTGCCAGTCTGCCTAAATGGTGTCAAGTTTGAAATGGAACTGATTCCGGGACAGACACATCCATTATTCCTATTGAGTGGCTTCAGAAATATTTTGCGGATTGTCCTTTAAAGCTCAGTCCGTATTCTATACACTCGTACACAGACGGAATTGAGAACACGATTTACACTTTAAGTCTGAAGGTTGGAGTTAAAGGTCTAATTGAACACTTTGATGCTTTAGTTTCCAAATTGTATAAACCTGCTTTAATGAGAAAATATTGGCTTTCTATTTTTCGGGTTGATTTCCATCCATGTTATGACCTGCCAACAAAAGTTAAATCTAAGAAAAGTGTAAATCAAATTAAAACTAGTATTACTAGTAATAGTAAAGGGTTTCCCTGAGCTATCCAGGACCGCGGTAGCGGTCCTTATGTAAGCTTCAGCATGAACTTCCGTGTTAAACAGCTTAACAGCTTCGGTATTTGGGGTCGTGTCATAACTATTTCACCGCATTACAAATTTTAATGACAACAATTGAACCGTTCGGCGTCCACAGCATGGTCATTTCTTGTTGTTGTTCTTGTTGTTGTTGTTGTTGTTGTTGTTGTTGAGACTCTTTGCTCTGCGTGGAGATCGAACCACTGAACCGATTTTCAAGTTCTATAGCTTAAAACGACCAGGGCCTTTTGAACCCAATTTTGATGTGACTGCAGTATTCTAGTCGGCAGAGCATTATTATTGCAGAGCACTGGGCAGAAATCATTAATGTACTCTTTGCCCTCACTTGGAGGTCGAACCACTGAACCAAATTTAGAGTTCTATAGCTTAAAACGTAGGTATGGACAAGGCCTAGAGTCTTTCGCATGCTATTTTAATGTGACTACAATATTTTTGACACGGAAAGCCAAATGGGCTAGAAATTTTGCTCTTACCAAGAGATCGAACCAATGAACCGATTTTCAATTTG
>JAHWFP010011742.1:12385-23996 GCA_023313725.1 Lithobius niger | reverse complement strand
GTCTACCGAATTGAGAGCCGTTTTTAAGATGGGGAAGGGTCGAACTTTCTTGTGATTTTTAGCCAAAGTTTCGAGCGAGGAAGATAGGAAACCATAACTGTCTAAAAACCGTAACCTTATCAAAGGAAAAGTACCGCGTAATGGTCATACTCATGAAACGCTCGGTATTTCTAGCAAGAACGTCTACTCCCGATGGGAAGTTTTCCGTCGCAGAAATCAGTAGATGCATATCGTAGCCTTCCAAGTTACGGAAGACGACCGGGATAGTATTTATCGTCCTAGCCTCTAAATTTTATTTTACATGAGAAGCACCTCTGAACTTTCCCGTGAAGTGGCAGTGATCTTTAACTTTATCGGAGATGATGACTTTGTTGCAGTAGTAACAAGTATCAGTTTTCGAGAACCGAATTTTAATCGTCGTCAGTCATCATCAGACATTTTGGTCGTGCGATAATCGTGGCAAACTTTTGAATTTCGCTATTCATACATTCGTAAAACTTTCCACCGCGTCATCGCCGAGGTAGAATTTTCGACTCACGATTTCAATTTCTGGACCAACAACGACGTAGCCAAAACTAGTAGGTGAATGCAAACTAACTTTAGTAGACGAACTAGAGGAGGGATCGGTGGTACTAGTTTGCACGGGTCTGAGCATACATTCGAAATCTGCATAAATTACCCAAGGATGAGGATTGCATCTATCGTAGTGTAGGAATTTTAACGTGTTTGCGCCGGGTGGTAAGAAAGTGAGTACTTGCGCCCTATTAAATATCACACATTTACTGGTGTGCTCCATCATGAATTGTTCTTTACCAAAGGCCGCGAAGCAGCTACGGCAGTAAAATTTCCTGTTACTTCCAACACCTCAAAATTGGAGTACCTTATCAATATCGAGGATGGCGCAGTAAGGAGTATTTCCTTTTTCGTAACAGGTCAATTACTCTCCTTCCATAGTTTTGTTTACTCTCACCGGGTTAACCCTATAGATCCGTTGTAAGAAATTACGTTAATGGAAAAATTGTTGACTCGTTCGAAGGAATCAATTTGCCGTAGACTCACTGGGAACATCAACATGGAATGGTCTACGGTATTCAAAAATGGTTCGTAATATTTAACCTCGGTTTCGTAGTACTTCATTCGCAGCTAAAACTGAATACAGAAAGCACTTTTCGTCGGAATTTTCCATATTCACTATGACTTCACTTTTCTTGCGTTATGCACTCGGCAAGAGTAAGAAAGAACTAAGGCAAAAAATATCGATTTTTGCCACTCTTACGGTTATACCCCGAACTTTCAAAAAGTGCTAACCACTAGCTTTTTTATTGAATGTTTCGACTGACTGTTGTATTTTTTTGCAAGCCTCTTCCAAGATTTCCGACACGACAGATTCGTTGTACATAGCTGTATAGAGAAACAAGAAATAGGCTCGCACTGTGTTGGAATCAGTGCTAAAATCTGCTTCGAAACACAGTTGAAATTTACAATTGGTCAGTTGATCCAAGCAAGTCTTAAAATGAAATTTGAGTGGACAATACAGTAGATTGAGAGCTAATGATGGATCGAGATTTTCAATTTTGCGGAAATGAATTTGATGCGTATCATCATGTACCAACTTGCAAGTTACTTCACCTTCAAATTTGATGCGTATCATCATGTACCAACTTGCAAGTTACTTCACCTTCAATATCTTTTAACTCGTTTTCGAAGTGTAAACACTCCGGTCGTAGATTGGATCGATGGTTAGGAAGATGACGGATCATTCTTGTCGAGTTGCGTTCATATTTCCACAATACGTACATGTAAATGATGATTTTGAATTCATTTTGTTGAACTCGAAAGAAAACTTTTCGTTCTTTTTATTATATAAAGAAAACAATTTTTCATGTTCCTCGATTCTCTTGCTTCCCTAGGTGTGTCTAAAAATATGTGGAAAAAAATTACAAATAAAGGTAGCACTTTTTCAACCTCCTCCAGATCGACGAAAGCTGGAAAAAAAGGTAGTATAAAGTACTTTTCTACCCTCCAGATTGATGAAAAATGGAAGGACGCCATTACCCCCCACTTTTCATCAGGTGAGCGGAAGTGCATCATTACCCCCCACTTTTATCAGGTGAGTGGAAGTGGGGGGGGGGACTAGCTGACTTAATATCGTATTTTACCCTACTGTCCGGGTTGCCACTGCACCACGCTTTACAAAGAACATATTATATTATTATTATATTATCATTATATGTATATTTATTATATTATATATGTATTTATTATATTATGTATATATATTTATTATATTATGTTATATATAGTGTATATTTATTATATTATATATATATTTATTATATTATATTATTATATTAATCAAACCTTCACTTTCAAAAATTTTACTAAGAAACGGTTATCTCCCGTGTCTTTTTTTTCACCTAATTTTTTTGGTCCTTTGGCTGTATGTCCATTCCTTTTTACCCGGGCTTTTCTTCCGCGGCAGTATTTCTCTTCGTTTTCTTTCCCATAGGCTGTTCTTTCCAGATTTTTTCCACCTCGGCTTGTCTTTTTGCGGCTTTTTTATTCCTAAATTAAACATCTTTTAATGCATTTCTTTAAAACAAAACCGTAAAATCGACTTTAAGACGGCCTGACCTCACGGATATCTATGACTTGTACAATGACGTAGATGTATGAGAAAGTATGTAGAAAGTATGGGGAATACTTTTCAAGTTAATTTAAGACTTTAAAGATATGGTTTTGTGATGCGTAACGATCCTTTTTTCTGAGACTGAACAAACCACCACATTTTCTTGGCCTATCCAGATTCCATAAATAGAGATTTGCAGTTTGTGTGATTGACTGACTTCATTCTGTGTTCAATAAATTTTATTTTTTTAGTTGTAATAGGAGGTATAGTATTGCATTTATTTTGCTGTTATTATTATTCGTCCATTGAATTTCATAACTTCGTAATATTTAAGCATTTCCCATAACCAGTAATCGATGTAGACTTGAAGCTACCCCTTCTAAATTTTCTAAATTTCATTGACCAATACTGTATACATATTCGTATATACTGTTAGTTCACTTCGTCTTCCGAGTGCAGGGGATTTCTACCGCGTTGGTTTGTTTACGTTTTCGCTATCAATCAGTACCTTCCTAAAGCACCGAACAGAGCGAACAGAACGCACCACTGTTAGAGACAGTTTTGCTCCAAACTTGACGTTGCGTTTGCGCAGTGATGTTGCAGCAGCCGTTCAGTACCTTCCTAAACTACAACACAGCTCAACAAGCTCAGCAGAGTATTCGATACGTCATACCTTCACCGCGACCAGACCTGGCTAATGAATTTTACCAGGATTGGCTAATAGATGTGACCAGGCGAGAGCAGTGCCAAATCACGAACCATCTCAGGGAGGTGGTTTGCTTGGGTGGCGGTTTGAGCATGAGTGAGGTAACGGTTTTCCCGTAAATAGTTCATCGCTGACGATGTTAACGTCAATCAAGCCGTAGCAACATGGATATTAGCAGGGAATGAGTCAAACTGTCACCAACAATGGTGCGTTTGGTTCGCTCTGTTTGGTCGTTTAGGAAGGTACCGATTGCGCAAGCCAAGGCAAACTGTGATGAAAGCTGCGTTAGCTGCGAGGAACGCAGCTACTATTTCAGTTAGCCTTGGCACGAGCACGCTGATTATCGGTTGACGTCACCATAGAGTAGGAAATATATATATCTTTATACTAGAGTCCGTGTTGGCGCTGGTGTGCTTCGTGGCTTGGAACAGCGCGTTGGCAGCCATACTTCTGGCAGAAACTCTGCCTCACCGCACATATGTATGGAAGCTGGCAGTTGTTTACAAATGAATAAAAAAGACAGTTCTGGACTCACGATGATATAAATTGGTACAATTCTAGATAGGTTCGTCACTTATGTAATGGTGAAAACAGTTTTGTGAAATGTGTATTGGATCGGAAGAAACTCTGCGAATTCTTAAGCCTATTTCGTTACTACTGATCATAGGCTGGGGACACGTTGCTCACTACACCAAACACATTTGAAAATGATTTCATGAGGATAGATTTTACTATAAATCCTCACGATTTCGTTGACTACTAATTGCGTGTTTTTTTTTGAAAATAAAAGTCAGGGGTGTAAGTTGAAATAGTGAGTATTTTGTATCGGTAGATGTGTCGGCTACGCAATCGCCATAGCGTTGCGAAAATTGACCTTAAAAAAACCTGCCATATAAATTTCCAGGAAACCTGGAATGCGGGCCAGGGAATCTGACAAAATCTCACCTAGCCTATAATGACAACAACACAAAAACAAACAACCAAACTGCAAAGCTCTGCCACCACCACTAACAATAAATAAAAAAAAAATAGAACTGCTGGCTATAAAATCTGGGGTAAAATAAACGGAAGAAAGTTGTAAAGAAAATCCGGAAAAAAATCGTAGGGTAAAATATTGCCTGAGGAAATAATAGCCGCGAAATAAAATACCTACTTTAAAAAAAATTAAAAAATCTGAATGAAAATCTTTCCCTGCCAAAGTGATATAAGTATAGAAAAATCAACAGGTATTCTAAAAGATCTCCCCTTGAGGCAGAACTTGTTTTGTTTTGCAGTAACTTTCGAATGTATTGTACATTAAGAAGAGTATGAATCTATGCAGCCTATGCCCGTTGCCTTGTACAGGGTGAGTCAAAAGCATCGACGCAGTGGATTTGACAGCCGCGTGATTTGGTTTAGCCACCATATAGCCATCAATCACTGGTCACCATGGATTTGGCCATGTTTTAAGATCATCCAGGGGTGCCCCCACCCTGCTCCCCTTAAATAAATTTTCCACTGCCGGTTCCGTTAGGAATAGGGCATTGGTCCCAATTTGAGATATGTGCGGGCAGTCAGTTCATGGTGAATGCTGAAAACAGCATGTAAATCGATCGACAATAGCACGAGCTATGACCAAAACACAATAGTACAAATGTCGACTTTATTGCATAAAATAATATGAGCAGTTGTGTGAATTAGTTAATTGCATGTAATAATTACAGTAATAACGTAACGAAATTGCTAAGGGTTTGGTTTGCATCCATGCTTGTGCCATTGTTTGTAGCACATGTAGCACACCAGCAGTCGACCAAAAGAAACTGGAAGTGGAAACTTTATTAAGGGTGGCAGGGTCGGGAAGGGGGGGGGGGGGCAAATGGTCTCTATTTTCAGTTTTTTTAAATAAAAATTTAAAAAAAGTAAGAAATAACATGAAGTTGACTTATGTTTTTTGGCCGGTGGAAGGCTTGGAAAAATCCGCTAATAAAAAATGGAATATTTAATGACTTGTGAGTTGCAGACCTCTAGACTTAGTTCTACTGCAATCTATTTGCACTGCAATTTTGAATTAGAGTTGCTGAGCACAAATAAAACATATTAAGTAATAGTTATTGGTTAGAAGCGAGCGGTTATCAGTTTTTAACCAATGGCTGCGATCATTGGCACGACTCGAGTATGCAAAGGTCGAGGGCGTCAGCCTGCGACCTTTGCATACGAGAGCCGGGACAATGATCGCAGCCGTTGGTTAAAAATCAATAACCGCGAGATTCTAGCCAATAACTGTTTTATGCCACGGTTGGTTGTGTTTTGTGAAAATATCTCGATATGAATGAAGGTCATTCCATTTTAATTTATGGAGGGTAGAGTGGATGGTAGACCGACGAGTCCTTTGTGCCGTTTGTGGGGAAAGTGGGTGGGCAAGAGACGAAGCATCGTTTCGTGTATTTCACGCTAGCCAGCTCGCTTGTGTTTTCGAAGCTTTTCGGAGTGATAGAACTTCGATAAGACACCGCAGGGATAGAACGACATTCTGGGAAGGTACGTAATTAATTTTGAGCGTTTGTAGTTTGAAAATTGTTAAAAAAATACGATAATAGGGTATCGGTATGAATGAAGGTCATTGTATTTTAGTTTGTGGAGGGGGGGAGGGGGAAGTTAACGCAGAGTGAATAGCTTAGATATAGGCCAGACATATAAGAGTTTGCAGGGATGGGATTTCATTACTTTTAAGTAATTCGTTTTGTACGTTTTTATTGCGTTACTTTTTTTTTTTTGCACGGTGTATTTGGTTGTTGGTGTGTGCGTTCCCGGTCGCGTTGCATAAAGTGCGGGTTATTGGCAAAAGTGTGGGTTATCGGCAAAACTGTGGGGTAACTTGATAACCCACACTTTTTGCGATGACACACACTTCCGGTGTTGGTTAACGGATTTAACCAACGGAAATTTAGCATGGCGTTGAGTTAGCGTGACGTCACAGCCGTGGTACAATAAATCGTAAAAGTTCCTGCATCTATGCTTAATAAAAATAAATTTAAATAGCAAAATTGCCTCCTCTACAGAACATAGGAAAACACGTCAACAAAACAAAACAACTACTGTAAAAACTTCCATGAAATCTGGAAACACAAGAGTTAGTTTGGAATCAAAGAAAACAAAAAATTCTTTTGAATCCTGGGATCCATGCAGATCGAAAAAGAGAATGACGTCGAATCCTTGCAAGACAAATGGATTTATTAGCACTGAACGAATTCAATAATAAATAGGCTGGAATTTTAGCGCAAATTTAATTTATATGCTGTGAAAACTGTACCCATCGTCTTAACACACTCAACTCTGATGAGATACAATGTAGACCTAATATAAATTACTAATTTAACATATTCAGTTTTGGAATCGATTTTATTTATTATTTATTAATTTTGTGCTGTGCAGTATAACTCATCTTATCCATTCATTTGTGCGAAACGGTCTGTATAAGTAAGAAATTACTACAACAGTGAACAAATTCTATGCATCGGCCATCTGTTTTTAACTAAAGTATAGCGAATCTCGCGCTCCTTCGTTTGCATTAATGAGCGCGTGAGTCTAGCATGCGGTGTGGAGCCCCTGGATGTCACGCGTCTTCCAGCCAGCGGATATTACGTCACGGTATAAATCCGCAGGTTCGGCTCGCGGACCTATATTGATACGCAAATTCGCGTGTGTGAGGAGGCCGGTACTTTCCCTTTAAAGGAAAGGACAACATGCAAATGAAGCTTGACCGCGAATGTTTTTCGTTTTTCATTATTAAAATGTTTTAATTTTTTTTGGAGGGGGAGTTTAACTTGGGAGAAAATCTATGAACACATGGGTCCAGCACTAACATACTCGTGGATCCGCAGTAATAAAAAAGTTCTCCCCCTCAAAAAATATTAAGTTTTGTACTTTTATAACAAATTTACAACGTTTACAATTTTTATTTCATACTTTGCAACCCTCATTTGTAGTACCTACTGCTAATTGTTGATGTTGATTACTTATTATAACAGCTACTTAGATAGAATTTGGCGCCCTTGTTACTTTGTTTGACCCTTTTCCTCCCCGATCATCATTGGCACTAGAGTCAACCACGACTCTATCTACATCTACATAATAAGATCGTTGAACTCATGAAAACTCATGAAGACGACTCAAATTTTCATGTAACACTTCCCCATCCTCACGCCCGCATTGCAAGTAGACTCTCCCATTCTACCTGCATGTAAAATGCAACCAAGAGGGAGTGGTCGTTCAACTCAATAGGATGTACTGTAGAAGACAGTATACCGTCGGCCGAACAATTTCAATCTGAAAAGTGTTCGGAAAAGTATCGGGAAAAGTGTGTCTGTAAACTTAATTCATGACCGGCCCCGTGCATAGCACGGGCTTCCTCTAGTTACAACTATGACACTCGCACTATCCTCATCGATGCACACAGACTCAGTCAACATACCAATTTCAACTTCTCTCATATTAGTAGGCTATCGGATTGCAGTCACGCCACACCACTGCCACATCCGTCTGCGCTCTGCACACTTTCAGAACCACCCAACTGCGTCGCCGACTCTTACACACTTAAAAGTACATTCCTCCCAGCGCCATTTTTCTCGATCCCCCACATCAATTACGGCCCCAAAGGTCTTACCGTTAGTTAATCCCTTGGTAAAAATCCTTTTTAAAATGTGGCGTCTAGGAGATTTTCTGTTGAATAATTGTTAACTTTATTTACGGCGTCCCGCAGTATATGATACCTTGCGCGCTTACAATGACCATGACGTTTCATCTCTGCGTGTGCATGTACTAATTTTCTAATAATTACCATGAGATCAAAAATCTAAAATACTAATTCGGTACAAATTAAAATTAATTATTCCAATAGATCGCCGAAGCAAAATTATAAGACACTAGCCTAGAAAATTATACATTGTGATGTTAATATACGAGAATCATTCTGGTTTGGGACGACACAATCTTTAACTTGATGCGGTTTCGTGTACTATTCCCACAGCCAACCGAGACAGCAGCTACGTTCCTCGCTGCGAAGAACGCAGCTACTACCCCAGCCGACCTTTGCTCTGTAAATGCGCAGATGGCGATCTGCGCGTAACTGTTATAAGGTAGGCGGAATGTTATGAGGCAGGCCGGGTGTCCCTTTAATACAGGTCCCTGCGCTGACGCCAACTCAACAGCACCGTCACCACACAACACGTCACCCACACTCACACTCTCTTCCGGCTTGCCACACACGTGCAGTACCTTCCTAAAGCACCGAACAGAACGAACCAAACACACCACTGTTGGTGACAGTTCAGCTCATTTCCTACTATAGCCGTGTTGATGTGGCTTGCTTACGTCAACCATCGTCAGCAATGAATCTGTTTCTGGTACCTGACGCATGCTGAAAAGCTCCACCACTGGCAACCACACGCAACCACCTCCCCGAGATGGTATGCCATGGCATTGCTCGCGCCAGACTACATCCATTAGCCTAGCCTGGTCCAATCAATTAGCCACGTCTGGTCACGTTAAATGTATGACGTAACGAGTGGTCTGTTGTTGAGTTTGTTGATTTTATTGAGCTGTGATTGCAGTTTCGGAAGGTACTAAACGGCTGACGCAACGTTACTACACACGCGCGACGTCAAGTTTCGAGCCAAACTGTCTCGAAACAGGTGCGTTCTGTTCGCTCTGTTCGGTCGTTAAGGAAGGTGCTGTTTGTCAGACTGTGATGGCCTTTTCGGTTTAGGGATGTTTTAAAAGTCAGCGGCTTGCTTGCTGAGTGCTCAGTTTGCTTGGTCTCGGCTTCTTTCGCTTTTCTCATTTTCAAGCCGAGATTAAAAACGACGTTATTTGAAGCTTGGGATACTAAGAACAAGCATGGCCGACAGTAACAAAATCAGTTATTATATCTCTTTTTCTCTGTTTTATCGCATTATTAGTAGAGTTTAAGATGATGAGAGTAAAGACGAACAATTCAACTGCTGCCAGCTATCAATATCGTAATTATCACGCACGTATCATGTAGATTTATCGCATGCATGATGAATGTTGCCGATTGTTGCTCTGCGGCAATGGCGCATGCGCACATCGTGCCCCCATTTTGGCAGCCGCCGACTTTAAAAACATCCCTTTTTTCTTCACACGCAGTCGATTGACAGGTGGCGCTACTGGACACCTGCTGTCCGACAATGGCACATTCCACGCGACTAAAGATTTGTTGCAGAGAGAGAGAGAATAAACTTTATTTTGAGCCATGACCCGTAGCCGTACGCCCAACCTAAAATTAGAATCAACATACATTTCAATGCATCTTTGGTTCCACAATAATACGCCAAATGACGATACAAATAGCGGTGCAGCAGGTCTGGTAGGTGGCACCATCTGTTCGAAGACTTTGGAAAATGTAGTATAACCCGAACTTGTAGTCCAAATGGTAAGTGGCGCCATCTGTTCGCAGATGTTGGAAGTGTGTCCGAACCCGAATTTGAAGGCGAATCACATCAAAAGATGGTGCTGGAGAGTGGGGTCGTTGATTGTACGACAGGATGGTGAGGCCGGTGCACTTAGGGATGTTTTAAAAGCCAGCGGCTTGCTAGCCACTTGGACGCGAGGCATGCTTTCCCGTTTTTTAATTCAGTATATTGCGCTGAGAAACTTTTCCGTCGTTTTTAATCTCAGCTTGAAAATGGGAAAAGCGAAGGAAGCCGAGACCAAGCAAACTCAGCGCTCAGCAAGCAAGCCGCTGACTTTAAAAACATCCCTCTTGGCTCGCTAGCGGCTGCCAAGCAGCTGACTCTAAAAACGACGTTATTTGAAGCTCATTAGTAGCGTTTAAGATGATGAGAGTAAAGACTAACAATTGAACTGCTGGCAGCTATCAATATCGTACATATACGCACGTATCATGTAGATTTATCGCTTGTATGATGATTGTTGCCGATTGTTGCTCCGCGGCAATGGCGCATGCGCACATCGTGGCCCCATATTGGTTGCGTAAGCTCAGCGAACTGAACACCCTTTATCCTCGCTTACTTGGCTGGCCAGCAGCTGCCAATCCGCTGACTTTAAAAACGACGGAAAAGTTTCTCAGCGGCAAGCGGTTTGAATTAAAAAACGGGAAAGCTTGCCTCGCTTCCAAGCGGCTCGCAAGCCGCTGACTTTAAAAACATCCCTAAGTATGCGAGGAAAAAGGGTGCAGAGTTTGCTGAGCTTACGCAGCCAATATTGGGCACGATGTGTGCATGCGCCATAGCCGCAGAGCAACAATCGGTAACAATCATCATACATGCGATAAATCTACATGATACGTGCGTGATAAGTACGATATTGATAGCTGCCAGCAGTTCAATTGCTTCGTCTTTACTCTCATCATCTTAAGAGGGAGTGCAACGCCTTTGGTTATCGCAATTCTGACTACTAGATGGCGTTAGCGTCTACAACTTTTAGTTCCACTTTTTCTCAGTTATTTTCCAACGGAATAGTGTCAATCTTGTTTCTAATGAAAGAGAATCGAATTGTCTAGCGAATTGTGGAGCCAAAATCATCTAAAATATATTTTTGCACTTTGGAGCAATATTTTAAGGTTAGCTGATTGAAAGATAAATAAATTCTCTAAACGTGATTGCCATCCAATATCTAGGAATTAAATCCTTTTCCTCATTGAAAAAGTGTTACTAATTTAAAATTAAACAACAAAATACCATAATATGCAGATGTTGTTTGAAAAAATCATACCTACTCTAATCGGATTCGAACGCAGAACGGGTGTTAAATGTGACGAGGCATGTTAACAAAGGAGGGCTGGAAAGCAGTTCCAACGCTCGTCTGATCCGTGTGTTCGGAAATCTGAGCAAAATGACGTTTCATATATGTATGGAATGCTATCGACGTAAAACTGTAGCATAATTCATTGAAAAATTATGCAGCCGAATAACCAAGTTTCCCGTTCTTGGATTGCATTAGTTGGCCGAAAGAGTGGGAAAACTAGAAAATAATTGTTTATGTTTATGTAACGTGGATAAAAACAAAACCTTGTTCAAAAATGATTTATAAAGGCAGAAAATGCCGCAAAAAATACTAAGTTATAAAAATACATGTAACTTGCCGAGGATAGTCTCATTTCCTCAGATATTTTTGTGTTGTGATTTGTTAGTTTTTTCATGTCACATTATGATTGGGCTCGCGGCAGTTGCTAGCAAGCCCTGCAATTCCAAAATGCAGTTCTGTGTATTTATTACTTATAATGTATTATTTGTTTCCAGTTGGGGAAATATGTTCTT
>JAHWFP010011741.1:58881-89871 GCA_023313725.1 Lithobius niger | reverse complement strand
TTAGATCCTTACTCTAAACATTTAACGTTCCGTTTTTGTTTATTAATTCGTGTTACTTTTAGAATTGCAGCTAAACTGTAAAACAGTGCAGTTGGCGGTCACAGCTGATAGTTTAACACAAGAGACCCTAGGCTGACCCTCACTAATCTAGCTATCGCCAATGTTAACAATAGAAACAAATCCTTTAATCTTCAGTCTATGTCTCGCAGCTGATGTTTGCTAATTGGTATTGTTGCATAATAACAATGTTTAAAACAATGTAAAATAATCAATCTGGTGGTTTAGAGCTCCGTAACCCCTGAACCACTTGACCAATTAGAAAAGGCCTTATGAAAAGGGCACATCTACAGAGCAATACCTGTAAAATGAGCTAAGAACCAGCTTTATAGGACAAATGGTTTGACCTGTAGAGAGGACAGACGAAAGTATCCCCAGAACAACAACAACAACAAGAAGCTGAACAAGAAGTTGTCTATTTGGCCCTTGTCTGCATCTCGGGTTTGGCTGGACCGAATTTCACAATTTTTGGACTGCAGACAGGCCTTTACTAGTCAAGGCTAGATTCCAAATTTGGTTTAAATATGTTTACTTTTGACGGAGTTATAAGCTCTCAAAGTTGAGAGTTTAACACAGAGGTCCTAGGTCGACCCTTACTAACACTGGCTATCGCCAGTGTTAATTATTATTACTTTATTACTTGAGTACTACAGACCCCAACGTCATGGACTCACTCTACTTACTTCTAACTTAACCCTAACATCCGGTGCACCACAAACTAAAATACCTGCATAAATAAACAAGGATATACATCAACACACAAATCTGCGTGTTGCACGACAGAAGGATAGAACATTACGCAAAACGTGTACGTCTGCAACATGTGGGGGAACACCCAACGCCCGACTGACATCTCGGTTAACATCGAGTGTGGCTACGTTGGAAAGTGGCCACAACAATAAGACCTCCGCAAACAATGAAACTTAATTCTACGCGGCATTGTTACACAAAAGACAATGACCACACCAATTTTTAAAACGGTGCATCAACACCACCCGTGCGTAGAACGGACTTCAGCAAAGAAGTAATATTATTACCCAGCGAAAAAGATTCTGTCGTTGTGGACCATTAAAATTAAAGGATTAGTGAACTCGGTGAAATATTCAAAACGCTCTTTATTTTCTGCCATATGCCTTTCCCAGAAAAAAAAATTACAAAACCGGTAGGCTAAAGGTTTGGACATTGTTGTACAAAGGCGTACTTTTTTATTTTTTATTTTCGGTGGAAATGTTCATAGGTAAGTGATGGAGTCCGGGTCAGGGGATGTGCTGATTTTGTGAGTAAAGCGAACGAAAATCAGCGTTTGCTAACCAGTGTGCGCAAAAATACACAGACGGGACTACGAGCCCCATGTTGAAACGATAAATCAAACACCACACGGGTTTCAGCAAAGAAGTAACATTATTAGCAAGCCAAAAAAATAATTGTTCAATCAATGTTTTTTTTTATGATATAGTCATCGTACTTAAACAGAAATGTAGCTGGGATTGCATTTCTTGTAACTTTAATAATCTCGTTGTACAACAATAACATCTGGAATTGCCATGACAACCTTTGTAAAGCCCGATTTTGGAAGTGGTTTGTTAGCTTCCATTTTTCCCCATTCTCGATCACACGTAAATCTATTTATTTGGGTTCTTGTCATTAGAATTCTTTTCCCCAAAATCCACTAGCCTAAATACAGGTTACATATTCACCTATATTATTCGTTTATATTGAAAATTTATTAGAATTTTATAGGCTACTTTTCAAGGCTATACCTTATAAGATTCCATACTTTTCAAGCTTTTACTATGCCCCGTTCGAACCCTGCACAGGCTACACAGTTGCCTACTTTCGGAGCTAAATTTTTCAGCATTCTTCAAGTCAAGTGGCCTGCTTTCCGTTCAACCTATTGATGATATGTATATACTACTTTTCGAAATTTTACTGATTCAAGATTTCAGGTCTGAACTGTTCTTTTTATTTTCAACGACAATTCCAGGTTTTTCAGGACTTGCACGAGCCCTGAATTACTTAATCTCTAGGTCTGTACTAAGCACAGTAAGATATTCGTTTTTTTTTTACGACACTTCAGCGATACTTCTAAAGTGAAAAACTGCAAAAACGTATGAGTACAGCATGTACGGTTTCACGTGGACTAAACCGTACAGCAACACTGAGGTATATGAAACCTTACAGGAAAGTTTATTTGTTTATTTGTTTGTTTGTTTATTTGTTTATTGTATTCCTTTGCTGTTTTGACTTGCGGATCAGTTAAACCTTACCTTAAACATCAAACTAGTTCGTTTTTGTTTTCGGATAACAAATGAAACCTGAATCGTTAAACCAACAGTACAAGAAAAGGCCGGCACTGTTGTTGTTTCATTGTAAAGTACTTTGTTGTCCAATACCATCGATCAAACCATAACATCACGACAAACCCACGTTTCATTCCCCGCATAATTTTTCCCCCTATAATTACTGCTCACTTGTTATTCTTAACTGTTCACTTAGGATTTTACATCTCATCATTCTCATTGTCGGTTTTCGTGTTTTAGATGTACAAAGAGCAAAAAACAGCTCTGAAATTAAAAAAAATTGTGTGTGGATTTTAAGGTTATTGTGAGTCCGTGCCTGGTCAGGAGGCACCTTTTACTTCCTAATGCGTTTCCTTGTAAATAATATTACTGAACAATTTGACTTTTCTGCTGAAATAAACATTTCAAAAGTTCTGCACTAGTCAACAGGTCAGCTTGAATAGATTAAGGTGTTGGCACCATTCCGTCTGTTAGCCATCAGCCATCACTTTCAGTGCGGAGGAATAAATTACGTCCAATGAGTTTGTTTTTTGATTATTTTTTTTTTTTCAATTTGGCAAACTTGCACTGAATTCAATGTCACGAAAACATTTACTTGTAAGTTGTCCATAATCAAGATTAATCAAATCATATAAGAGAAAGCACTAACGTAGACTGTATTAAGACCCGATAATGCGATGAAAAGCAACATTCAAATTTTCGACATTTCGGGGGTGGCGGTCTGTTCAGTTTTCACGAACTCATTCGCTCGCACAGCAAAGTTTTCAGTTGGAAGCTGCATCTTTCTTTACAAATTAAAGAAAACCAATAAAATACATGATCTGACAGCTATGAGAGTATGACGGCGGAAAACGGGACTGATTGTTTTCCCAGAAACGTCTCAAATTTTAACGTGATTACCATTATTTCCTCCTCGCAATTTTGAGTGTTCTAAATAAATACAAAATAATCATACGTCCATTGTTATAAGCACCAATGGTAAAAGTATCAGGTGCAATATGTAGTAATTATTAACTTTCTGAACTAACTACATGCTGTGGTGGTATTTAGTTTTAAAAAAATAATTATGGTTGTTTAATATTGATAAAAAGGATTTTTGTGTGCCGTAATCTGTAGTCTTGTTGTCCTATTTCCTATTGTCGAACAAGTTTAATAATAAAGCCATGTTCGAAAACATCACATTATCGGCTGGCATCGGTTAAATTAGGTTCCATTGCCTAAACGAAAATATACATTACCTGTAAATTTTTGCATTCTTCCTTGAATAATGTCTTTTATCCCTGGAGGAGTTAAAACTGTTGAGTGTATCCCAGCCACGCAACCCGACTGCGCATGTGCGAGCATAGTCTTTCCTAAAATGGTGTAACTTAGTTGACGAGCCATCTTATTTTCCTCTCGATCTGTCATGTGGTGACTCAAGAAGGGAGGCAGGTTGGGTATAGATAATTTATATTTTCGTTTAGGCAATAAAACCAAATTTACCGGTGCCGGATGGTAATTTGATGTTTCTAGTTGCCGGCTCGAAGATATCCATTACCTTTAAATGTTTGCATTACCGGAGACCTCATCAGAAATGGTGGTGAGCACCACCTGACGGGTACCCTAGGGTTGCAAGTTGGTTCCCCATGGAGGATCAATCTCCGCAGAATATAATGCGCTGTGGCATTCTGCTTGCGGGGAGGATAGTTCCTAAGACAATGCAGCCAGAAGGCTAGAGGATCTTACAGTTTTTAAAGGAGGTAGAAGGAAAAACGGGGGTTTTCCCCCTTTCACCCCTAAAAGTTGTTTTTACTTATCGTAAAATACTTACCTGTAATTTTAAAAGTTGTTCGTTTTAGAAAAGACCCTATGTCCTAAACTCCAAGATTTAAAAATGATACTCAGATAAAAACGCTCCCGTTAGGTGCAAATACGCCGCTAGGCACGCTACCTGTAATCCCGCACATACTTCGTTTTAGGAGCGACGCGTTAGCATTTCTCGGGTTTCTCAGCGTATTGACCATAGTTATGTCCAAAGTATCTTGATAAAAATGTGTAAATGACTAACTCCGAAAGACCCTCACCGTCAGTGCCATTCGTGTAGACTGTGTGATTTTAGGAACAAGCCATGTAGTGAGTTTTGTATTTCCCCTGGTCTAGTCGACGAGTTTGAAAAAACATGGGAGCATTAGAAGACGCGTGAAATTCAAAGGGTACTAAACGTGCATCGGTCGTTGGTTTGATTTCATTAAAGAGAAGTGTGGTCTGTGTTTCGCCTTCAAGCAATTTATTTTCTAGTGATATAGCGGACTGTGAAATATTCCCCTTCTCATACACCGCCGCCGGTGAATCCCGAAGGTGAATTGGACGCGGCTCTCGTTAGGCCTAAACATCCACCGGCCAAGCCAGCCGAGGTGCATGGCGCGCTTCTAATCGCTATGACTCAGTGTCTGCACCAACAACTAGCTAAACACAACGAAACTTGTTCTTTGGAGATACAAACCGCGGGCAAGGCAAGAAGTGCAACGTGTGTTTGGGGAGTATTTTGGTTCTCCCAGTAAATTTCGCCAATTTTTTAAGCCTAATGTGCGCGAACAGGTGAGCAACAAAGACAGTGAAGGTCACGAGGTCGGTGTCGGTGTTGAAATCACCATGGACGATTGCACCCTTGTCATGGCGTCGGAATATTTACTGTACATTATTTTGGAGGACAACCTTTCTCCCAAGTCGCCGTTAACCTTGCCTCCTGTTTCTCCGGAGTCTGCCCGCACTCGCGCGGCTCAGAAAAGGCAACACGATGCATCCGGTGGTAACGTATGTGCAAAGAAAGAGGCGTTTGACTCTGATGATATAATGAATGCATCGGCGGCCCTTCCTGATTCAGGTTGTCCCCGTTTGGACCAGAAGGTGTCGCCGGGTGTCCCAACTGGTGCCGTGCCGATAAACACAATGGCTTCCTGTGGGGACTTCTTGCCCTTGTCACATTCTATTCCCACTTGGACTGGTTTGGGAACACCAAAACGAACTCGGGTGTCTCCCTCTGCCACTTTCCCAAACACTGAACATGCTGACTCGTCGGTCCCAGTCTCACCTGTCTCTGTTGCATTTGCAATCGGTGCTGCAGTTAGTGTCAGTGTCCCAGCCATTGTAGCAATCGGTGTTGCTGTCCCAGCCTCTGTCTCAGTCGGTGTCGCTATCCAATTTGCAGTCGGCGTCACAGTATAATTTGTCAGAGGCAATCACATCGCTTATTACGGTGTCTAATTTTCAGGAATGTGTTGAACTTGAAGCGGTCGGTGATGGAAATGTTTCTAGATAGGGTGATAGTGATGATGCACCTTTGCCGAACGGCAGTTATCCGTCGGGTTTTAGGATTACAAAGCTTCCCCCTATGATCAGGGGCGGAGAGGCATTCGGACTAAGTTCGGATGATAAGGAAGGGGGGGGGGGGGGGGGCAGTAAGTCTGTAACTTCGCAGCCACTGGAATCAGCGGCCGAGCGAATCGAGTAGCAAAACAGCGTCAAGATGGCCTTTCACATTTTGCCGGACAACTTTCGTAGGAAAGTCGAGAAGCCACTGCTGAGTTTGAGTGACCATCCCCTCACGACTTGTTGCAAATATGGCCTGTGCGTTGGAAAACCCCTTGATTCTCCTGCAATCACAGGTGCTGATTAGGAAGTTGTTGGATGGGGGGGGGGGGGGCTGCATGTTAAGGTAAGGCGGTTTCTATCAGTGCGCCGTTACCACCTCTCGATAAAGCAAAGCCAGATTCTTTTTTAAGATCCATAACGTGTTTCCTCCGAGGGTGCGTCGTTACACTTCTTTCGAGGAGACTGAGTATGTCACAGTAGACATGTGGATGGAGTTGAACTCAACATTGGTGCATCCACAGTCTATGCGGATTCTGTCAAACCAATACGAGGAAGACGAGCAGTTGTTACGTGCTTCACTTTGGGCGAATTCTTTGGTGGATCTCTTGTTCTCTGATTCTACGGCAGCACTTAAGTCATTCCTTGCAAGCCCTGTCGAGTCGAAGGATATTCATCTGCTGGAGGGAGCATTGCAGCTGATGAGGAAAGCTTCGGAATGCCATGCCGATGCCTTTAATTGAGGTGTCGTTCTCTGTATAACTCTTTGCTCCACCGTCGAGATAGCTATCTGCAATCAGTTTCAGGGATTCTAAGTGATACCATCTTTCAGCTTCGTTTGCTACCCATTCATGGTGCATGGTGCGCTGTTTAATGGACAATTGTTCGCGATTGCCCTCGAACTGAAGGAAAAGGTGAAATAACCGGCTGCCCAACCACCCACCAAATTTCCCCAAGCACAGTTACCGCATCGAGGGAACCCCTTTTTGCATTGGTCCTTTCGTGGCTCCGTATTTGGTAGCCTGCCCCCTAAAGACTCAAAGGCGGACACTTCGTTCCGTCAATTGTTTCCGTGAGGTAGTAGCCAGCAGAGTGGGAATCATTTCAACCAGGATGCAAGACAGTTACTTCCACAGGAGAGAGGAAACCCCTTTCGATGCAGCAGGGGACGGGGAAGAGGAGGCTCCATGACTTGACATTCTTCAAGTCCTGTGAAATCGCGACTGTCTGGTTGCTGGTGGGTAGGAGGTTGGAATGAGTTCAAGTTGTAGAGAGATTCATCGTGTTGGTCGAGGTCCAACCAAAGAAATGAGTGGCGTGAAAAAATCCTGTGGGGATGAGTCCAGAGAAGGGTGGAACGAGATGGGGGGCTTCGTAGTTTGTCGAATATATATGAAGGAGAGGTGAACGATGAAGGGATCGAGTCATGGTGGGGAAAATGATGGAGAAGAACCATGACTCCCGTTCCACCCGAAGGCGAAGGTTAGAAAACTTGAAATTTGAACCGGAAGCAACTACGGTATGGTGTGAAAAGAAAAAGCGTAGCCTTTTGCATGGGAGAAGCAAGAAACGCAAAGCAGTTTCGTGTATTGGAGTTGCGTAGTTTAATAAGTTCAGGGTTGGAAAGAACAAAACAGTTGGCATCATCGAACTGCCAGAGTCATCTGTAGATGAACTTGCCATGAGGAAGAGCTTTGTTGGCTGAATCCATCGTTTGGTGACCTGGTCATGTTCAGTCTGGTAAGGGAGGGCCAAATTAAAGAGCCAGGCTGGAACTGCTGCAAACGAAGTCACAGGTTGTTGACAGTTCAAAGTGAGGTTTAGATCAGATTGGAGCAGTGCAGAATAATGGTGGTGTCAGAAGGAGAATTGGGCGTCAGTAAGCCTTTCTAGGATGATTGGGGAGATTGTTGCTTGGAGGAACAGGGTTGGCGTTTGTCTTAGATCCGGTGATGTTAATGGGACAAGATCTTGATTTCATCATCCGAGGCTCTTGGGGGTGGGTACGGGCGTCTGGCTTTCCTCCCCGAAATCTTGGTTAGAAAGAGTAGGCTGTTTTGCGAGAGGCTGATAGAAGGCAATGCGAAAGGTGCCAAAGCCTTTTGGCCCTGTTAGGAAGCGGTGATAACTGTTTGAATTACGTACCGGGTGCCCCAGAATGTACTCCGGTATTTCATTGCTTAATAAGACGGGAACCACAAATGATATCAACAAACGGATTTTTTAAGCAGCAAAGGTGGGATCCCTCTGACAGGGCAAACAAATTGTAAGGCATACAACAGCAGTGTCAATTTTCGACACCGTACGTTTAGTGTCTTGGTCACCAAACAACAACAACATACAAACAAGATGAGAATGATACAGTCTCTTGTTTGATTGTATCATTCTCATCTTGTTTGTATGTTGTTGTTTGGTGACCACTAAAAGTATGATGTCGCAATACTTGCTTGGATTTTCTAAACTGAAAGCACACCTCACCAAGTTTAATAAGTCTGCACGTGAGCACCCTTAATTGCTACATGCAGAATATCTAATCGGTATTCGATTTCCCACCACGAATTTTCTAACGTTTGTATGATTTCCCCACTAACAGTTTCCTTGAACTGCTGTATTCACCTAGTAATCGTTTTGTCTGTAGGTGCCTCAGATCCAAGATAGTCACTACGATACAACCTTTGATGTGGGATGATTGACGTTAACTCTGCTAGTCAGTAAACACACACAGCCTTTTGCTGAACATTCGCGATTTTGATAACAATCTGCCGCATGTGTAACCTGTGTAACATGCATAATGTGCACACAGCGCAGCATACAAGGATGCAGCGGCTATTGTGGAAACTTGGTAAGTTTTACTTTCAGTTTAAAAAAAACGTTTGTTGATATCATTTGTGGTTTCTGTTTTATTAAGCAATGAAATACCGGAGTACATTCTGGGACACCCTGTACAGTGTGATTGGGCCGGGTAAAGCTTCGATTTCTGTGAAATTAGTTGTTGTTGAAGGCGGCCAATTCCGAGTTTGCAGTCGGAAAGAGCAGTGTTGGAAGATTCCTGCTTGGAGGAAAGGTAGGAGAAGTGAGAGTTGATGGGAAGCAGATTTTTAGTTAATCGTCGTTCCCATCCAGGGAAAAGAAAAAGTATCTTCTTTGCAAATGACTGAAGAGTGGAGACATCCAAAACATTCGGGGTGGTGACCGGAGAGGTAGCGGGATCTTCAGTGTGATCGAGACCAAAGGATGAATTGGCCGAGAAGGGGATCTTGATAGCGGCAGGGTCTGGAGGTCCGTCAGGAACGGTAAATTGCACACTAAGGCATGGAGAACCAGGTCAAGATGCTGTGGAAGACGGCGGGATGGCCAATGAATTGCAGGGTAGAGTGTTGGAGACAGGAAGTAAGGTTTGTGGAATGGACATTTCAGAGGAAGGCGGTGCGGTGTTGGCAACAGGGACTGAGGTTGGTTGAGTCGCATCGGCGACAGACTGAGAGATGGTTGGGACAGTGTCGGCGACAAGGAGAGGGTTTGGAGGTGTAGTGCTTGAGACAGGAAGTGAAAAGGAGCCACGTTTTTGGCAGGGTCCCGGTGTGAGTTTTCCTTTAGTTTTCGAAGGACGGGGCGAAGATGAGGAAACATGATTGCTTGAAGAAGAGGATGATGAATCCGAGAATGAAAGGGAGGTCGAGGAAGTGGTCGATGAAGAAGTGGATTTAACTGATGCTGCCGAAGAGAACGTGAGATTCAGTGTTCTGATTGGCAGTATTGAGCGAAAAGCCGGTAGGTCTTTGCCTGGCGTAGGAGGCACATCATGAAGTTTGACTTGGTCTCGGATGGATTTAAGATGACGTTGATGTTTACGTTGGATTGCTTCCTTACGTTTATGCCAATGAGTTTCCATCTGTCACCAAAAATGATCACACAGATTATATAAGGGTCAGTGTGACGATCACATGTCTGCTGATCCGGGCAAGCGGTATGTGGGTCATGGAGCTGACGATGACAAACGATGGCAATACATTTGCAAATGTCCGGTTCACGTAAGGGTTTGGCAGAAATATTATTAGTGAGAGCCATGAAGAATTTGTGAGAGGATCCAACAGGTTGTTGAAGAGGCATAAAAGGAGTAGATGACAAAATTGGAGGTGAAACAAAGTCGGGTACACGGAGATGGCGAAGAAGTCAACACAAACGAAACAAGGTGTCCGATTTCCAGCCACAGAAGCAAGGAATGCTGGGAACAGGGACGTGGGAAGTGAGGATCCGTTAGAGAGAGCGTCAAGGCCTAATCAAGTGGAGAGGGAGGGAAGCGTGATGGCGTCTGCAAGCAGATCCAAGCAGGCGGGAAAAAAACTGTCGAGGTAGAAGCGTGACGGCTACAGCATGTCGGCACAAGGACAAGTCACGGCGGGATGAACGGTGTTAGAGACAATGGAGGAATGGTCACACAGGAGTCGGGAATACCATTTTCAACGAGAAGTAGATGGTGTCAACGACGTGAAAGGAATAATATTACGGAAAAGGGCTTGAGACGAAGGGGGTTATCCAGATTCCAAAGGTGTAAATGTGTCGTCAGAAACAGTGAGACAAAACCAATCAGCCAACAGGGATAGTTTCGTGTCATGTCAAAAGAGCAAGGGGAGCAGAGGGCGTAAACGGCAACATAGGCTTACAGAGTGGGAGACTTGGAAGTCGGTAAGACCATTCGTGTTGGCGGCGTGCAAAGGGCGTGAGAGGGAAGAAGGGAAATGAAGAGACGGTGTCGAGTGCATCTTCCAGTGTAGAAGTGGTGTCTGGATGTATCGTAGATGGAAAAAAAGTGGGTGATAAAGGAGAGATGCAAGTGGGAGAAGGCCAACCATTCGATACGTATCAGTGTCGAGGTGGTGTCGTGAAGGCAGGACAAAATCCCTTGACGCAGGTCAGGAGGGAATGCTGGAAATGGTGTCCTGGAGGAGGGCTCCTAAACGTGTCGTGGGACTTGTCGTGTTGCAGGCGGAGGTCGGCGACGAGGGTGACGCAGCTGCAGATGCTTAGAAACGTGTCGGGCGACAGGGAAACTTGCCAGCGAGATGACAAGGGTGTCAGCCGGTGACCGTATTGGAAGAGCGACATGGGTGAAGGGCAAGTGGAACGAGGGAGACAATCCGATACTCGATGTTGTGGTCGTGCCACTGTAGGGCGGACAATGACTGTTGGGTCCGGTGCTGGAGACCTGTCGGTGAAGACGGAGTTCTGGAGTTCCCTGTCATATCTATAGGACATGACAAGCTGCAGGCGGCAGTGGTTACAGAAGCAACACAGCTGCAGGTTAATGAAAACATATCAGGAAACAGGTGAACATGTTGGTGAATGGTGTCGTGGCGAAACGAGTAAATAGAGGATGAATGGAGACGAAGACTTGACGGCGACAGGAAGTGGGAAGAAAACGAGAGCACGATCTGTACCTGTGCTGGAGGAAAAAAAGATGGCTAGTCAACTAGGTTACACCATTTTAGGAGGGACTGTGCTCACACATACGGAGTCGGGTTGCGCAGCTGTTATACACCCGACAGTTTTACCTCCTCCAGGAAAGAAAAGCATTATTCAAGGAAGAATGTAAAAATTTACAGGTAATGGATATTTTCGAGCTGGCAACTAGAAATCAAGTTAAAATTAGCTCGGTGAAGTGCATTTTACTATAGCCTATTTGCCAAATTGTTCACTATTCTGTAAATCATAGTGTGGAAGCTATGTCAAAATCTATGTTATTGTGGAAATCATGTTATAAATAAACCTTTCTTTCCCTCAGCCGTATGTAACGGTAATAAGCCTGCTGAAACACACAAAATAATCATTTCTTTCAGAAACTTAATACAGAGCTTCGTTAGGAAAGAGGAGCGATCGCCCTTAGTGTAACGTATCAGGGCCGTAGGAAGGGTAAGGCGAGCAAGGCGCCCGCCTAGGGCGCCAGCTTTATGGGGGCGCCGCACTAAATTGATCCAAACCGTGTAACTGTGGAAGTGGGTCGCAAGGTACAAATATTTTTTTAACGGATGGCGTTGGACACGAATTAACGAAAAACAGTTATATATGTGGCACTTCATTGTACATGCACTTTGCTTCTTTAAGCATTAAGTCATGAGTCTTTTAAGTCACAGACTGTCATAGACTCGGTTACGTGCCTACTAGCTGGAATGAATAACCAGCAACCAAGCCACTTCTATGACGCTAGGGCCTGGCGGCAGAGCACAAATGTATTTTTTCACGGATGGTGTGGCACAAAACTTATATATAATTATATGTATAATAGTCAGTGTTTAGTTATGTAAGCAATCAATATAACATACGTTTAGATTTTTTTTATTTTACTGAAATAGACCGGGGGGGGGGGGCGATTTTCAATTGGTTTGGTTGGGGAGGAGGGCGCCGCGCAGATGGTTCGCCTTGGGCGCCAAGGGAGCTAGCTACGGCCCTGTAACGTATTACATCATCCAACTCTGTGATTTTTGGGGGACTAAAAAATGCGCCCACCTTATAAGACATTTTTTAAAGGATTAGTTTTTAATTGAATTTAAATTTCGTTACGAAGAAAAAATTCACAATAGGATGATCATTACCACTGATATACCAAACCTCATAATTATAATTTTAAAATAGTTAGGTAGGCTACATCTGACATATTTGTTAAAAATGGTTTCTATTTCGATAGTGTCATTTTAAAAATATTAAGAGGTGAAGCTGTAACTACCTCTTCTGGTAGCCCGTTCTAAATTTTCACCACACGATTTGAAAGAAACGTGATATTAATTGTTGTTGCAGAGATTAAAAACATAAACGCCGTGTTCCTGATAGAAAGAATCCACCACACGGTCAAAATATCGACAAAAAAATATTTAATTTTCAGGGGATAATTTCCCCTTTGGTCACCTGCACAATGGACAATGACACATTACAAAATCAGCCTAATGAGAACGCACGGTGCAATACACCTACATATATACTTGCAATAAAAATGCACAAAATGATCACACACTTCAACCAAACGTTCTATTGTTATCCTCCATCTTGGAAAAACGCTCTGACCATCACTGATCTCAAATTTGGTTGATTGGCAATGACACGAACAATTTTTCCTATCTTCCATATGTTGGAAATTTTTGACCACATTCATTGCCCTATCACAGTTTACACTAATTGTGTATGCTTCCAACAATCGTCTCATTTTTTCGACAGGTTCGTGATATATTATACTGGTACATCGACAATATGGTTTTTGGTATCCACATGTTTTGCCACAGCGTAGCTTAAATTTGACTAAGCAATCCCCCCCCCCCCCCCCGCGGTATCTTTTTCTTATGCCAATGAATCTTCCACATTCTCCTCCATTGAGTCAATAAAAAATGTAGTATATTGTATCAAATGATCAGACTGTACAGCCATTTAAGTACGAGAATGTGGAAAATCCATTGGCATAAAAAAAAGAGACCATTGGGGGGGGGGGGATTGCTAAGTCAAACTTAAGCTACGCCGTGACAAAACATGTGGGTACCAAAAACCACATTGTCGATTTACAAGTTACAAGTACAAGTACAAGTTACAAGTAAATATTACGAACCTGCAAAAAATCAGACGATTGCTGGAAGCATACACAATTAGTGTAAACCGTGATAGGGCATTACTATAGTCAAAAATTGCCAACATATGGGAGATTGGGGAAAATTGTTCGTGTCATTGCCAATCAACCAAATTTGAGATCAGTTGTCGCCAGAGCTTTTTTCCCAGGGTTGGGTTTTTGCCGGGACAGTGGCAAAAAACAAGGTTTTTACCGGTTATTACCGGCGAAAACTGGCAAATACCAGCACGCTGCTTCATACGCTTATTTTCACAGTAAAAGATATTCTTCTCACAATATGTACGCAAATTTTCGACAGTCATTTGCACAAATTTGCGTAGATATTGTGAGAAGAATATATTTTACTGTGAAAATAGCGTACGAAAGCTAAATAAGAAGTGAATATGAATTTTCAAAGTAAACTATATGACGTTTTCAAGGGGAGCTTTTATAATTTGCCAATATTTGACCAAGGCCACACTTTTTTTTTTATTTGGCTTCAATTCGATGTTTGCCATATTTTTGGCCAAAGAGGCAAAAACATGGCAAAAACCAGTGTAAAACCATGGTAAAAACCATGGTAAATACCGGTTTTAACCACTTGGTGGCGAAAACCTGCCAACCCTGTTTTTTCCAAGTGGATGGTAACAATAGAACGTTTGGTTGAAGTGTGTGATCATTTTGTGCATTTTTATTGTAAGTATATAGGTGTAGGTGTATTGAGCCGTGCGTTTTCATTATGTATAGGCTCATTTTGTAATGTATCATTGTCCTTTGTGCAGGTGACCAAGGGGAAAAATTATCCCCTGAAAATTAAATACTTTTGTGGATTTTGTGACCGTGTGGTGGATTCTTGCTGTACGTTTTTAAAAGAAACACCTTCCACAATAACTTGATAATGGGAGCATCGATAATTTGAAAGCATGACCCCTGGTAACGAACCTCGTACCGGTCATGCAGTAAGGAGTACGTTAAGGAATAGTCACACTTCAGTCTGCGTAATTACAGTGCGTTACCCCCCCCCCCCTCCCCGCCTGGTCGGCCCTACACTTTAGTTGTTAAGTACAGAAATAGAGGGTTCAACCGTCTGACAGAAATGCAGAAAACAGAAATATTAGTTGGCCCAAACGGTGGGATGCTCCTTCCGGTCCCCATTGAAGCACGGGCGTACGAACAGAAGCCACACTTTCCTAGCGTCCCCCTCCCCTCCCGCCATGCTGTAAACACTTTAGTTTTTATAGGACAGAAGTCGAGAGTTCATACGTCTGACAGAGAAGTAGCCTACAGGACAAATAAATTTGTATATGATTTTACACTCTGAAGACAGTGTGTATACTGACAGTACACATCAATGTGTACCTGTTCACCTCCACACGAATATTGTACAGGGAGTACACAGTTTGTGAATTGGTAGTACACAAGCTGTGACGAGAATGTGTACTACTGCTGCACAGACTGTGTACTGCCAGTACACAACTCGTATGGAGGCTGAGCAGGTACACATTGATGTGTACTGTCGGCAATGAAATGAAGGATAAAAGCACCTAAATGTGATTTGAATGAATAAAAAGCCTGTAAGGTGCAACCTGTATACAAATTTTTCGCAACGTTTCGAGTCTGTATGCGACCCTTTATCAAGCACGAATAAAAAAAAAAAAACATTTCTGGAGTATAGAAACTCAAGTCATATTAAAAAAATACACACGAAACGAAAACCAACCAACACCAACGAAACACAAAGCACCAAAAGGACTATAAGACCGGTTATACTGTCGGTAAACGTCGTCTTCAGAGTGCACTTTACAGGGTACTAAGCTGATCTGGGTTAAGTGGTAGGTAAATATCCGTTTCGCCTGTATCACGTGATATAAAATGATCAGTCAAGTAATTATCTATTCCCCACAAAGGCACAAAAGCTTCAGTGTCCATCTTTATTCAATTATTAGAAAAAAACTACACAAAAACCACATTTGGACGAACACAAAAAGTTCACTTAAATTTTCGGTGTTTGCATACAGTGCCTGTAGCAAACTATCCCCTTCTTCAGAAGAAAACAAACACGAAGCAGAAAAAAAAAGTTCGTTGATCACATTTTGAAAATCCCGCTACGAACCACTGTTCTATAAAGTTCGCATTTGCTGCGTCTGGGCAAAAGCGAACTATATATAGATCAGTGGTTCGGAGCGCGAATTTTTAAAATAGGATCAACGAAGGTTTTTGTGCTTCGTGTGTTTTTTCTTCTGAAGAAGGCGAAAGGTCTGATACAGGCACTGTATGCAATCAACGAACATTTAAGCGGAATTTTAGTGTTCGTCAGAGTGTGGTTTTTGCGGAGTTTTATCCATTATTGCCCACAAATCGCCACAGTAGAAAGAGTAAATAACGGTGACCCGGTTTTTTTTTACGTTTATTAAATTACCAGGTAAGCAGAACGTTCCGCTCCGTTCTACTGCCTCTTTTTAGGTACGTCCAGATAGGCTACGTCTTTTGGATCGAAAAAGCATGTCACTCTTCAACGATAGACAAGTTTAAAATATAAACAAGATAGACATATAAATATAGACTATATAAAATATAAATAAGATAGACAAGATTAAAATATAATCCGTAAATCTTGGCTAACCAAGTAAAATTACAATAATGAACACAGTACAATGGCAGAGTTGGGAAAAATGGCAAGTAAGCCTTACCACTACCGCAGTTGGGTGGCCTAACTAATTATTGTAAATGGGTTAGGAAAAAACACTCTCTCTGCTGTACACATCGATATCTTACAACGTCACAAATCTAATGTATTCATCTGCAGGATAGGCACATCATGATTTTAAACAGTTGACTGAACTTACATCATCAAGAATAGCAGACTTAAAAGAGATTTCAGGAGTATAAAAGATTGCCATCATGCCATTGTAAAAGCTCAAGAAGGAGTGAATCTATAAAACCCGCTGTCACATGCTTTCATAACAAATAGTCATTATAATAGTAACAAACCATATTAAGTGTAATAATATGAATAACCTCTTCACAATACGAATAACAATTCACAACACTGTCTCTTGTGATATTGACGGGTGACAATTAACAGGAACGTTACAGATAATTCATAAACGAGAACACCGGTCAATAGCAAAGGCGTTAAGTTCAAGTTTAAATGCTAAGGTTGAGTTAACTAAAGTGCGACTTATCACTAACAAGGAACAAGACGTAGAGCAGATTCTATTCGTTCCGAAATTAACTAAGTAACATGTCTGACATTTATGAGCAGAGAGGAGTAATAATTTTACGGCTGGTGCTGGCCTTCGTATTTGCAAGACACAAGGTCCTTGATGGCCCGAAAACTGAAAGGGGAGGAGTTGACACCATAAACCTGTACTGACTTGGCCTCAAGAGTAAGTAGGACCTGGCACACACACACTTGATGAATTAAAGTTATGCTAGTACACCAATTTACAAGCCTGTAAGCATGCCAAGGCAAAAATTCTCAGAAAGAAGGTAGAGTTTAGGCTACTTAGTCACTGAATGCAAAAGAATAACAACCATTGAATAAACTGCACTGTGTGCTTTTTAAACCTGCTCAGTTTGCCTACACTATGAGACAAAGTGGCGTGAAAGTTAGTACGACTATGTCACGTGCCAGAGGTACCATGTTCAAGTCTTACCTCAGTCACTCCTGGCATTTTCGGTAAGAGAAGTGCTCTGTGATGCCTCGTGCTCATGTAGATTGTGGAATGTAAAAGATCCTAGGAATCTCCGATTGAAATTTACCTAGCAAAATTGTCCCAACCGCCTTCTGGTGGTACGATTTCGGCTGGGAGCGCATCAAACCTCCAATTCATACACTCTGAAGATAATGTGCACTAAGGTGTTTCAGTAGTGTTTCTACGGTCATATTAGTTTCATCCTATAATTACAATTATATATTACGCTATGACCAAATGTTTATCAATTTTTCACATTAACTTGATAAAATGATAAGCGAATTTTCGGCTGATCACAATAAGTATCACAGTACTTTTTGTCTTCAGTCTTCATCAGGCTCATGAGTTTGCGGAACACACGTTTTTGAGTCTTACATTTTGAATTTCGACTGCTAGAGTCAACTTGAGTCAACTGTAAAATTGATAAACATTTGGTCATAACGTAATCTATAATTGTAATATTGTTCCAGACGAAAGTAAAATGAGCCTGTCGGCATTCAGAATTTCATCCTATTTCAATTCTTATATCTTCTTATATGTAGACTTCTAGCGCATAAATTTCATATGAAATGTGTTTGTGGAGCTACACTGAATTAGTAACCGGAGTAGTTGTCCAACAACAATAGAAACACAGAGTGGTACAGAGCAGTAACCTACATTTCTAATCTAGTTTGTTATAGTGTATGATACTCGAAATGTAAGCACTGATGTTTTTAAACGTCCTCTATCCTGCTCCACCGTGTGTTTATTGTTAGGCAAACAGGCTATTTAACATTCACTAAAATTAGTTCTAACTGTAGGAATAATGAAAAAAACGAACACAGTGGAGTCTGTTTCCATGCAGGAAATACCCATGCAGGAACTGTTTACAACCCTTCCGAATAACCACAAGCTTTGGTTTTTTCTTCACTCTGGAAATCGCTCTCTGATTTGGTGTTAGTTTTGGGCTTTCCGTTCATCTTCTTCAACCACAGTTTGTGTCGTCTCTTCTTCAGATGACACAAACTGTGCCTGAAGAAGATGAATGGGAAGCCGAATTGGAGTCCGAATTGTTCATCGTAAATCAACAAAATGTGTTTTAAAAAAACGGGTTTTAGCAGAACTTTGAATTATAACGTGATTTTCTCCTCAATGTTTGCCAACATTCAAAGTAAACGAAATTTCTCTGTCTTGTTATTAGATACATTTGTTAGTTTATATTGAAATTGTGTTCTTTAAGTTTACTTGGTGTAGCCTAATTTAAAAAGTTCCCTCAACACTGAAAACTCTGTTTGCTTTCAAAGTTATTTAACCAAAGAGTAAAAAAATATCATTTTTTTTTCTGCTATATCAATTTGAAGTTTAAGGATCTTTTACTGCGACTTAATTCAGGTTTCTAATTGTCCCTGATAATGAAAAGTGTTGTAATTAATTTCCTGCTGTTTATGAAGCAGGAAAATAAAGCTATAGTCTCAGTGGGCGTTACACCTCAGATAAGTTATTTCACAAATCAAATTACCACCTTCGAAGAACACAATAAAGGTTCTGCACTTGAATTTTAGGTGATCTTTCTTCTACCTTCACCAGAAGACTTGCAAGAAAAAATGAAAAAGTCATATTACAACATCAACGTGAACACAACACTTTGAATTCGCGCTAGTAGGCCTACAACGTTCAAATGTTGTGTTCAAGTTAATGTTATGAGACACTTTAAATTTTTCTTGCAAGTGTTCTGATGAAGGTGAAAGTATAGGAGAATCACCGAAAATTTAACTATAGGACCTTTATTGAGTTCTTTGAAGGTGGGAGTGTGTTTTGTTTTCGTACTTAGTTTGAAATGTGTTTTAAAAGTTCTTTAATTGGTTTTGTTCTCTTTAACTTTGCTTTCGCTAGCTTTCATTTTGGTTTCGTTATGTTTCAAATTACTTGTGTCTTTGCACTTTGGTTTCGTTTCTTTTTGCTTTCTTTTCTTTGCTTTAGTTGACAGCTAATTTTACAAATCTTAAAGTCGAAGCAAATTAAACGGAAAATATTAAATGTAATTTACAGTAAATAAATTAAGATTTAGATTTAAACCGTATTAAATTAACGATTTACTGTACACAGTAATACCAGTAATATCCACATATAAAATAGCTACAGCTAAAATTAAGTTGAACATTTTAAAAACGCAATTGGTGAGAATCATCAGTGTATTTTCTGTCTGTAATATATTCGAGCAAACAAACTTAATGTTTATTACAAATAATTAAATAAATAAATATATAAGTAAAGCGCTAGAATATATTACAGACAGCAAATACACTGATGATTCTCACCACATTGCGTTTTTAAAATGTCGTTCAACTTAATTTCAGCTGTAGCTGTTTGTGGACATCACTGGTATGTGTACAGTAAATCATTAATTTAATACGGTTTTAAATCTACATCTTAATTTACTTACTGTAAATTACATTTAGTATTCTCCGTTTAATTTAATTTGCTTCGACTTTAAGATTTGTAATATTAGCTGTCAACGAAAGCAAACTGAAAAGAAACGAAAGCAAAATGAAAAGAAACGAAACCAAAGTGCAAAGAAACGAAAGCCATTTGAAACATAACGAAGCCAAAATGAAAGAAAACGAAAGTAAAGTGAAAGACGACGAAACCAATGAAAAAAACCTGTAAATACGAATGTGATTGCAGGTTTCCGGTTTTTTCGAACAGACATAATGGGCAAAGAGATGTGGGCCTAAACAGAGCGCATAAGCTCCGGTTAGGCCTACACACATATGAATTTTCTTGAATATTTTGGGAAATATCCAAGAAAATAGCCTACGTTGCGACATAAGTAGAAATGAAACAACCAACAGGTAAAAGCTGAAGTTGTTGATACAGTCAGGAAAGACGGATGAAAGACCGAACAAACGTCACACACTGATAAGGAATTAAATTCCACACAGACAGAACGCTTTGTTTCCAGCCTTCAGACAAACCGAAACATTTAGACAAGACAGCTCGGATTGACGCCCACCCAAGTGTTTGCTCCAAACCTCTGTACCTCCCCATTATCAGATCGACTTCGTTCCAGCGGCTCTCGCCATTGCGCAGCGGCGGCGCTCGTGCTAAGGACGCCGACGCTGCGCAGTTTTTTTTTCTTCTTTTGACCGCGCGTTGGATTAGGCCTAACGATCCGGCGCGAAGGTTTCGTAAACAACGAAATGGTACAAAACTCGGAAGGAGCTTAACTGCGCTTAGAAGGAGGAGACGTATAATTCCCAGTCCCAAAATCATATTCTCTCGGACCAATGAGCAATAATATTATAGAACTTACATTTTTGGAAGACAACAGCTCCTGCAGAGTTGGCCGCGAGCACGAGCGAGAAGAATGCATCAGGCACGAGTGGCCAGGCAAAGTCATTTCCGGTCAAAAAGATAAATGAAACAGTTGGCGGGCGTTGAAGAACAAGGGAAAAAAAAGAAGGAATACACATTTATAAAGGGTCCTGCGTATATGGCACGGCGAACGATTCTTGCTGTTTTTTTTCTTTCTTTCTTTATGATTTACAAGATGAAGGCAAATGGGTCTTTCAGAACGCAGTTATGCTGTAGATGGCAACCCATACATGAACTAAACACAACACGATGATGATCATTAGAATCATTAGCTGAACATCCTTGACGCATAGTGCAAATATGAACAAACTGAAATTATTAAGGAAGCTTCGTAAAGGTGCATTAATCTGTCAAACTAATGGGAAACAAAATGGTTTCGCGTGTCACCTATCTGCCTTCGGTACAAGATATTTCCTACAAGAAGAGGGGTGATGAGCAACACCGTTCATTTAGTAATAAACAACTAACACAAACAAACAACTGACTTTAAAATTACTTATCAATTTTTTAATTAAATATGAGGCTGCATAACAACACTTTAAACATCACCCAATAAACATCTTCAAAAAGACATTTTGGGGATGGGCACCATACGACTCAAAATAATAAAATTCAACTTACAAACAAACAGCGCGAGTTACTTCGTTCGCCAGCAGTGGGTCTAAAAGGACGGGGTGGCCCAAAAAAAGTGAAAAAAATACCGAATTTTTGAAAAAGAAAAAACGAGATAAATTAAGATAAAATGCATCAGATAAAATGCCTCAGAAGATCCTCAAGGGGTAAACATTGTCGGTACTCCTCCAAGAGTTCGTTTTGGATCTGCTCTAGGCGTTCACAATGCAAGAAAACACCGCAAATTAACAGTCCACGCCTTAAAACGCTGTAAAAACAACTTACCTTATCAGCTATTAATGAGAAATCCGATGTCAAGCGGGCCAACATCCACTGCTTCTTCGATCTGGGTCTGGGACGTCTGTGTGTGCCGCGCCAGCCGGGCCATGCATGGTGACCACCCGGCTCCACGTGTAATTACGGCCTTTGTTTACGACCTGTGGAGGAGCAAGGCGGAGTTGTTACGGCTTGGGGGAGGCTAGTGGCGGTACCTCGCGTCTCGCACCCCCCTACGCACGACTCCCACTCCACCCCTTCAACCCCCCTTGGTGCATCTCACCTCCCGGACGTTCCTCAACAGTTTAAAACTATCGTCAGGGTCAGTGAAGAGTGAGAAATTTACAACCTTGTTTTGGTCCCGTGGGCTGACCGTTTTCTGCGAACAGCAAACTGCCGATTTAGCTTGGCTTACCGTTTGGTTTCGGTTATTCAACTGTAGTCCTAAATCCTCACTGTCCCAACTAAACGGCTGCTTGCTTACTGTTGGTGTCGGCCAAGCGTGTCCTCCTTCTCCCCCCCCCCCCCCCTCCCTATCTCCCCGACGCTAAATGTGTCGCCATCAATTAAAGAAATCCATCCAACCCCCCCACGACCTGACAAGCAGCAACAACTTCGCTCACGCACGAATCGACACACCCCGGATGAACATTGTTGGCTGCTGAACGTCCCCTACACCGGAAATTTAATCTGACATAGGCCTATATAACAAATTAACCTCGAGCTGAACTGACGTGCTGCTCACCTGAATGCACTACTCCGTTTCACAGATTCTTAGATCTATCTGAACTCAAGAGTCTTAGACTCGCGGATTCATGTGTGTAATATATTAATATGCGGCTTAAATTATGAAAAAGTATTAAGCACTAACGATTAAAAATAGAAAGCCAGTCGAGTGCACACAAAATAAACAATTTGCGACGTTTCGAAGCAATCCCCGCTTCGTTATCAAGCAATAAAAGATGCGGCTAAGAAGCCAAAGTTAAGTAAAATACTTAAAATCCATAAACACGTAAAAACTCAAAGCACAAGAATAAAAATAATAAATAAAATTGGCCTACGGCAGCTTAAAAACTACCAGTAGGGAACCAGACCCCTCGCCTGTTAGTGCAGGCAAGAAGTGGCGAGAGATCAGGTCCCGTACTGGCAGTTTTTAAGCTGCCTGAGATCCATTTTATTTATTATTTTTATTCCTGTGCTTTAAGTTCTTATGTGTTTTTGGATTTTAAAGTGTTTTACATGATTTCGGTTTCTTAGCGTATCTTTATTGATCTGGAACGTAGCTAGGATTGCTTCGAAACGTCTCAAAGTACTTATTTTATGTCCAGTTTACTGGCTTTCCAGTTTTAATCGTTAGTGCTTAATGCTTTTTCATCATGTAAGCATCACATAAATGTATTACACACATGAATCCGCTAATCTAAGACATTTCTAAGGAAGATCTAAGAATCTGTGAAACGGTTCAATGCATTCAGGAGAGCAGAGCATCACTTGACCAGCGCGTTACATGATAAAGAGTCAAGCAAGCCAATTTAAAGGGGGTTGTTCACCAAATGATAATCAGCAGAATTGTACGCCATCTAAGCGCGCTCTAGTATTATCTAGCTCTTGCTACAAGACAGCGCTAGATCTGCGGACTGTTATTCGGTGAACAGCCGCCTTTAAGTGTCACGTAAACATAAAATGTAACTACCAACTTTACGTTGTCCTGTTGGGGTACTTATGTCCATACACGAGTCCTCTCAGAAAATGTCTTGACAACCCAGTCTCAAAAAGTTTGCAGTCACCTTGTTATGGCTGCTGAATATTTATGGGCAGTCCTGGCTTTCGAAATTTTGTATTCCCTTGTATTGGGCGATAGCTCTGTCCTCCTGTCCGGGGGTTTCTAATTTTTGTAAGCGGTATACAGATCTAAGATACGACCTAGTTTTGAAGTTGTTTTTTTTAACATCTCTGTAATGTATGGCGCAGTGGCAATCCGGACCACTGCACTGCAGCTGAGGTTGACGTTAATCACCAGCTGTCCATGCGCGATAAATCCCTTAATTTTTCCCTTCCTCCTCCTGTTTTAAATACCGTTCTTATTAACTTAACTCATTTACAAGTATTACTTGACGTTACGTTCAACCATTCTCATATTTAACATGATTCACTTTTCGCCCTATTGAGTTTTTCTCAAACATTCGTGGAGTAAGATAAAAGGTTTCATGACTGCTCGTCAATAAAACTTATGTAGTTCAAACTTCAAGTTCGTAAGTTGGAGGAAAACTCCCAACCGATTGAGTTTCGAAGTAAAGTGTGTTGTAGACTTCCCATTAAGTCAGAACATGGATGCCTCTTGTCCCAGTTTGCCCAGTTTTAAAGCTCAAAAAGTGAAATAACGTCATGCCTAACTTCACAGCTTATATGAGATTCCTATATATGAACGCACCAGCAGGTGTGGCTTAATATCTAGGAATGGGTTTAGCAAAACGTAAGCGTAAGCTATACTGGGTTTGATTAAAGTTGGCTAAAATAGTTTCATCTTTTCTCAGATTAAGTTTCAAATCTTTTATTTTCTGTACTTCTTTTGCTATCAAATATAATAGAATTAATATTAAAAAAAAAACATTTTAGCATATGAAATACGGATGTAAGAATTTGTCGCAAATTGAAAGTGGGGGCGACAACTCTTCAACCAGCATCCAGAGCACCAAGACACACTGTTCGTATTGATATGTTTCATACACAGAAAATTGTTCAGTGCTGTCCTACACAACGTAGGAAATTTCCTGCCCTACCAATCTTAAAATCCTACAATGAGTTTAAAAAAAAAATTAATTACTTTTCCGTAAAACAGTAGTAGCTTGACGGCGTTTACGTTATACGCTTGTTCGACTACGGAATGGGTTGGGTAACCTATATATATCCGTCGGACAGCAAATACGACTGTTTACAACAAAACTTTCCACTCCTTCGTATTGAGAAACACATGACTGTTTGCAGTCACGGCTGTGCTGTTGCGTCTGTTATAAACACCACCAAATGTTTTATCCATACGGATAGTGGTTATCCGTTATATTTGCGGAATATAGACTGCATTCGCAAAGCTATTTGTATATAATATTTACAAAATTTTACATGTTGGGCTGGGTGGATGAGCAGTAGGTCAATTAGGAATAGCGTGGGCCGAATTAGTTGAAATCCGTGGTCGAGCCTTGGAACTCCATAAAGTACCATTGTTGTTGTTCTAAACACATCTTTGCAACAAACAATGTGTGCTTGATGATAAAAGTGAATCAATAGCTCATGTATCTCTTCCTGTCTACCTTAATCGCCGAAGCACCAAGTAGTGTTGATATAGAGCAGCGTCATGTGACGTCATACTGCCTACAAGAGAGATAGCTGCAAGGGGCACTAGATTAAAATGGAGGGTTAAACAACGGCACTCCTACTCAAGGCAGTGCTTAGAGAGCGGATTTCATAGGCTTAAAAAAATTTTGTTTTCTTCAATCCCTTATGCTGTTAGGTTGTAATTGGAAAATAAAGATTCCACTTGCTTAAAAATCTCAGCAACTGCCAACAAATCGACAAAAATCACGCATTATAGGCCTAAGAAATCCACTCTCAACAGCATTGTCTTTAGTAAGACGGGCTTCGTTTCCCCCTCCAGTGACCCTTGCAGCTATCCCAGTTACTGGGTCCAGCATAGAGTTATATACAATAATGCAACGTTGTGTCACTGCCCTATAGTACTAGTAAAAATGTAAATATTTCTGTATTGGATATTCGCTGTTTTTGCTTTATTTCATCAATAATTCATTTTGTTTACAATCACATACGGATTGTAAACTGCTTGGTTTAGAAATGAAGAGGCTAAAGCACCAACAATAAATTGTCTGTGGCAGTTAATACTCTAGCGGTTTCCTAGACAGTGACCGTACCAAGAACAGTAATCCAATAAAAATCATATAGTGAACATTATGCACCACGATTAATATATTTGTTGACACTTGTGTTCGCATTTCACGAATTCCACAACTGTTAATTGTTATGAAACTTTAAATACAGGTCATAAACGTTGAGATTCTGGCCAGTCAGTTTAAATTATTCAGTGGGTTGAATACTACTGTAGCAGCACCAGAACTGTCCACTGCACTGTGACTGAGGTTGGCGCTAATGACCAAGCTGTCGACGCGCCATTAAGCCTCAATCCCCCCCCCCCTCCAAAGTAACGAATTATCCCACAGACTTATTTTGATTATCAAGTTTCAAAAAATGCATACATTCGGATTTAAATATTGCACTAAAAAGCACTAACGCGTAGAAAAGAGATGAAAATGATAGGCCTGCCTTACCCTTCGAAGCGAGTCATTTAAAGGCGTAGGCTTCATTTCAAAGGGAAAAAATTCACAAATTAAAAAAAAAAACAACATCAAATGAGATCACATCAGGCCCACCATGTTGGAATGAAGGAGGCTAACTGAAGTGTTGGCATGAAAGTAACGGGGAGAATCGAAGTGTGTGGGGGTGAACGTATGGTTACCGTATAACACACCCGTCTCGTACGCCAGAGGTCCCAGCTACGAGCCTGACCTCAGCCACATTTTCCAGGAGAGAAGGGCCCCGTGAAGACTTGCGCTCAGGTTATTGTGGCATGTAAAAAATCCTAGGAATTTCCGATTGAAATTACCTAGCAAAATTGTCCCTCTCTCTTCTTGCGCCATGTGGGAGCGCATCAAACCTCCAAAGTGGTTTATCACGTCTCTTATAAGCCTATGTTCTGACTCTCACTTATCGCTGGTCACACGTTCACACATAAGAGAAGCTGAAGCTTTAGCTTCTTGGTTCCAGGTCAGTTGATTTATCTTCGTCAAAGTCTTATCACCATATCACCATTCGGGAGAACTGGCGTGCAGATAATTGCAATTTTTAATAGTCAGCCTTGGCTTAAGAAACGAAACTCCTTTCTCTCTTCCAGGTTGTTTAAATCCACCCAAAACCAAAACTGGTAGAAAAACCAGCCAAATTTCCAAAAACGATCGGCCTTTGAAGGTAGTAACATCATTCCACCAGGGAAAGGCCGCCAAGGTTAATTCTGTTACCCAAGTTAATCACACATACTAATAATTCGAAAGTTAAATGAAAGCTAGAAGATTGATACTATAGCGGTAGTAATTTTCAAGTTTTCGTTTAACGTTCAAAGTATATTCGGTGGGATTAACTTGGCTAATAGGATTAACCTTGGCGGCCTTTCCCTGGTGAAATGATATCACTACCTTCAAAGGCCTATGGTTTTCGAAACTTGGCGGGTTTTTCTACCAGTTTTGGTTTTGGGTGGATATCACAACTTTCATAGGACTGTGAACGTACAAAAGGTTACACCGTCTTATCTTCATCTGTACCTTTTTTTTTCTGGAGGAATTTGATATCTATAAATTTCACATTGATAATTTTCAAATTTACCATTGCGAATTAGCCGTTCTCTTCCAGGTTGTTTAAATGCTACTCCTTGCGTAATAACACGTGCTTGGACGATTCGCAGCACGAGTGATATTTTTCGCAGATATTTAGTAAGTAAAAACTCCTCAGCATAATTTTTAACGAGTAAGGTTTCTGCAAAAGTAGAAAGTTCACTCTTTCTACAACTGGTAGCATGGGGTCACAACTCAGAACGAAAACTGTATAGAATAATTATTAACGAACCACGGTACGTTTTCCCGAAAAGCAAAAACCCCCACTCTTTCTACAACTGCCAGCGTGGGACCGCTACTCAGAACGAAAACCAACAGCTTCACTTTTAACTTACGACGGTACGTTTTCTGCAAAAGTTAAAAGTTCGTGACTCTTTCTACAAGTGGCAGCATGGGGTCGCTACTCAGAACAAAAACTATGCAACATAATTTTTTTTAAATACTTTTCCACAAAAATAAAAAAATTCACTCTTTTTACAACTGGCAGCATGGAGTTGCTACTTAGAACGAAATCCAACAGCATCATTTTTTTGACACGTTTTCCGCAAAAGTAAAAAGTTCACTCTTTCTACAACTGGCAGCATGGGGTCACTACTCATAACGAAAACTACAACGCATAATTTTTAACTTACATTTTCCGCAAAACTAAAAAGTTCACAACGAAAACTATTCATCGTAATTTTTAACGTACTGTACGTTGTCTGCAAAACTGAAAAATTCACTCTTTCTACAACCGACAGTATGGCGTCGCTACTCAGAACGAAATCCACCAGCATCATGTTTAACGTACGTTTTCAGCAAAAGTAAAAAGTTCACCCTTTCTACAACTGGCAGCATGGGGTAGTTACTTAGAACGAGTGATGGAATATGAAGTAGCAGTATCTTTGAGACTCCTACTTTATTCTACTCCTGGTGACAGGAACGAATGAGGCACGTGTGCAAAAGTTGTGGTGTGTTTCTTTTTTCTGTTTATTAATAGGGGCTGTTGTTTTGTAGAGACTAAAGATTGGGAGTAAATTGGAAAATGCAAACTTGTCAAGATGAAAAGTACGAGGCGAGGAGACGTTAAATAAACATGGATGCAAACCCATTTACGTTGCCTTTTGGATTTAAATGTCAGACTGCCTGAACGGGGAATTGAACCCACGATCTTTGAAACCTAAGGGCAAAGTCCTACTGATAAGCCATACTGGCACGGAGGGGGTGAGATGTTGTTAGTAGGTTAGGAAATGAACGTAAAGACGAATTAGAACCTATGTAATAAAGACGTGTTTATTAAGCATATGTTTTACGAATTTATTTTTTTCTGTTAGGTGATAATTCAGGAAAAATTTATCTTGGAAAAACTGCAAACATGATAGGAAATTGGATTGTAGCCGTACCAGAAAGTTAAAGAAAACGTCTTTATGTAGAAGAAGAAATGTAGAAGAAATGTCTCTAAATTAGGCCTGTTGTAATGGTAGACTTGGTGGTATAGAGACGGAAGAAAGGTTGGGTCAATTTGACAACCGCTGAAAACCATACGCAGGGGCGTTGTACCACCAAGTTCACTATTATAATAGGCTCAATCTAGAACCATTCCTGATTTTTCTGTATAAAGACATTATCATTTACGTTCAGGTACCCCCTATAGTCCAATTTCCAGTCATGGTTGCAGTTTTTCCATTCTAATTTGCCTGCTTTTACTGCTCAACAACATAACCCCTAAAAAAATTTAAAAACATTATGTAGGTGTCATTTTCCTTAGTAATGTTAATAACATTTAATAACACTAGTAGCCTACCGGAGCAGGGGTGGGACACCCCTCCTCCGGTAGGCTACTAGTGTTATTAAAAAGTTTGCATTATTCAACTTAATCGTACGGTTTTAACGCTCTACGAAATCCCATATACTAATAGAAAACGAATACAAACTCGTTGATGGTTAAGGTAAGATTTAACTGATCCGAAGTCAAAACAGCAAAGGGAACAGCAAAGGGACTCAAATCAACTTTCTTGTAAGATTTCAGAAACTGCAGTATTGCTGTACTGTTTAGTCCACGTGAAACCTTATTGCTGTATTCAAATGTTTTTACCATTTTTACTTTTGCACATGATACATCAACTAATGATTGGTGCATTCTACTTGGCTAAACGACATCGCTGGAAAATATTAAAAAAAAAAAACTGCTCGTATTAGTGTGCGTAGCAAAGCTCTACATTTCGAGGTTCGTGCAAGTCCTTGAAAACCTGGAAATGTGTTGGAAAGTAATAATGCAATTCAGTGTCCGGAAAAGTGCTTGATAATCTTGAAAAATTATATATGTATCATCAGTACGGTGATGAACGGAAAGTAGACGACGTGACTGAAGAACACTGAAAAAATTTAGCCAAGAAAGTAGTCGAGTGTGCGGCTTTACATGATTCTTCATTTGGGAATAAAAAACAATTTGAAATTTGGGCGCTGGCTTTAAGTATTCACGTGCCTCATGATCGGATGCAGCGGTAAGGTGTCACGTGAACTAGATAATACAGCTACACTAGAGTATCTGAAACCTTACAGGAAACTTTATTTGTGTCTCGTTGCTGTTTTGGCTCCGGATCAATTAAATCTTACCTTAAGCATCAAACGAGTTCGTTTTTATTTACTAATTCGTTCTACTTTGGCGTACCATGCAGTTTAGATTAGCTTGTTTTAATGTTTTGTATATTATCAATTATGGTTTGCGCAAACCAACATGGAAACAAACCCTTTAATCTTCAGTCGACGTCTTTCATCTGACGTTTGATGATTGGCATTGTTGCATAATAACAATGTTTAAAACAATCAACCCGGGCGTTTAGAGCCCCGTAACCACTTCACCTATTATAAAAGGCCTTTAGGAAAGGGCACACCTTCAGAGCAATACCTGTAAACCGAGCTAAGAATCAGCTTTATAGGACAAATAGTTTGATCTGAAGAGAGCGATGTAGAAAGTTGTTGTGCCAGCCCAAAATGAAAATCACGATTCCAGCTAAAGTCCAGATCTCCGATGTGAAAAATCGAATTAACAAAAGTTAATATGTTCACCAAGTCCAACAAAGCTTAAATCCTAAATATGAGTGAAAAATATTGAAAGACAGCAGAGAGATTAATCATCGAAATTTCGGCATTAAAATGGAAGGTTGAGGTAAACCCTTACAGCACAGGCTACCTTCCGCCTTTACTAATAAAAAAACCAAACAATTTTAACTGCATCAGTTTTGTCATTGTTGCCAATATTTCGTTCCTATTTTTTTTTAAAAGTACAACAGAGCCTAAACAAAACTGAATAGAAAGGAAAAATCCACTAGTATTGTTGGTAATTATTATTATTATTTTTTAAATTAATTTCTTTGAGCCTTAAGTCAGCCGAAGCAACTTAATGCTTGTATGGCTGAACTGGCTCAATTTTGAACATTACCAGACTTTTAGAGAAGAAGAAATATCTGGTAAAGGAAGGTGCCAACCCAGGGACTCAATCCGGGAAACCTCCGATCATCGTAGGGGCCGAAAGATTGTCCAGAATTTGCCAGAATAGTTCCCATAGCCGCTGAAGGAGCATGGTATCCTCTCACGCTACCCTGGCCGGCAGTCCTGGTGGGGACTTTGCCCAGATCCTCTTTCCAGGGGTTCGACCAGATCCGCAAACCTTCAGCAACCAGACTGAGCTCTCTCACAACACAGCCACGATGACCACCAATGTATGCCTAAACAAAACTTTTTAAACGAAGAAACAAAATGAGCCAACATTTCCTTTTTTTTTTTAAACTTTTAAAGCAAAGTTTATGCCGTTTGAAGTTGTGCTATCATACGTCAAAGGTAATGTTACCGATTACTACTTCAACGGGGAAAAAGAAATTTTGTTTAGGATAGATATCACCAATTTTTGTGTTCCTACTAGTAATTTGTTACATTTTTTATTTTTAGTCTAATACGCTACATATACCGCTTTGTAGATTTAATGCACTCCTAGCCGAAGACATGCCACGAGAAGGTAAGATGGACAATTTTTTTAGTTAATTCCAATCGGAAATTCCTAGGAATGTTTACATTCCACAATTGACATGAGCACTAGGCATCACTAGGGCCCTTCTCTCCTCGAAAATGTCAGAGGTGGCTGCGGTCAGGCTCGAAGCCGGAACCTCGGCATATGAGCTATAGTTGTGTTAACCATCAGGACGAATGATACAATGCCAGACAAAACTAAAGAAGCAAATCTTCTAGAGTCCCCATCCCCCGAAAAAAAATAAAATTTGCTGTGATGATTTGTAAATTTTTATTTATTGCTGTGGCGCCTTTGGGGGGGG
>JAHWFP010011741.1:38498-53358 GCA_023313725.1 Lithobius niger | reverse complement strand
GGGGGATGGGGTTAAAACAATGAGTTCCGAGTAAAATTAAGTATGCAATTCTACTGTTGCTATTCGATGAATTAATTATGCACATTGTCATACCAGGAAGAATCCATTAGCCTATTACACGTGTACCTTCTTCATATGCCTTATTAGTTACTTTAAAAAAAAAGTCAACAAATTTTTGGGAGGGGGTCTTGACATTGTAAGGTACTGACAATGTGCCTAGCTCACTAGTAAGCCTAATTGTAGGTGCCGGTTTAGGAGTTTATTAAAGTCTTTAGAATTCAGCACATTTCGTATTTGCAAGTGACTTTAGAAATCCGATATAACCCTCATTTTTGTCCTATGCTGTCTCCTCTTTTTGACCTGCAGAGCTGACAGATTTCATAGACAACTGCCTAAAGGAAAATGAACAAGTTTTGCAATTTAATCGATCAAAATGGCTATCACTACGTTTGTGGTCGAAACACGATCACTTCAGCTTAGCTGATGCCCACCATGGTGTCAGTTAAGGTTTGAGTAATCGGAGTTGAAACCAGCAACTAGGTGGAAGCCAGGGTGTCGATAGCTTGCACTATCGCTTGAAGCGGCCAAACATACAAGATTAAAAGCCATGGGACACTTATAATATTTTTGTCCGACGTAACTCCGCAATATTTGATTTTTTTTCAACTTCCACGGTTTTTGATGTTGTATACTCTATGTTGGGCCGCAGCAAATATAAGTATAAGTATAAGTAAATAATCAACACGGTGATGCGTCCCAGAGGACAAGAGGAAACCGTGAACAAGTTCTATCCCGTGACATTTCACAAGGACAGGCGACGCTTGAAAACACTCAGCAATGGTGCGCACCTAACTTCTTCAGGCAGTGCGTTCCATGCTCTCACAACCCTAACCCCGAAACAAAACCTTCTCACATCAATACGACACCGCCTCAAAAAAAGAGTTCGAGGCCCCACATATCTGTCCGCTCTAACAATCCAGAGCTGCTTCCAGTCAACATCAAGGAGACCACTTAAAAGTTTAAAGACGAAAGTCAGATCCATCCTTTGCCTCCTTGTCGATAAGGATTCCAGCCCAGGATTCCAGCAGGATAAGTGTGATAGTGCAAGGCTGCAGTGGGTAAGGAATTTCAATTTTCCAATACCTAATACCCATTAGTCTAAAGGGAAACTGCAACCGTTTACACTTGTTAAGTCAATTCCTTGAATCTTTTTGTTGATTGCCATCATCTTGATGGTGTTCGTCACCGTTTCTACTTTCCGCGAGACATAGCGTGACAAAGGGCAGTGATTCTGTACTCCTGTCCGGGTTTTTTCAATTTTTGCAGGAGGTACAGATATACGATAAGATCTACATTTTGGGATTTGGTTGACATCTCCGTAATGTGTAGTGCAGTGGCATCCCAGGCCAAAGCACTGTGACTGAGGTTGACCTAGCTGTCGATGCGCCATTATGCTTCAATCTCCCCTCCGTTTTGTAAACTTCTAAACACCAACAGAATTCATAACAGCCAATTTCCTCCCCTCCCCGACACGCACAAAAAGTTATTGAAGTAAAATTTGGTGTGATTGTTAATGACAATGACGTTGTCGCTGTGTTTTGTTGTCGGCGTAGATGAGTATTATATTTGAAGAGGAGCTAATGACTACCAGCCTGTACGTTCCTCGGATGTACATATTTGCTTTCAATAAAGTGAAACGAGGGTAAGCTCACTATAGCTACGCCCTGGCCTTATATACGTAATCAATGGTTGGAAAGGTCTAAAGATGAAGACTTCAATTATTCCTGCTGGATACGCTATTTGGTAGATGAGTTATGCCTCAACGACGGACTATGGGACAACTCAAGATAGAATACAGAGTCAAGCCAAAACCAACTTTCAGATCCAACCTTACATGAATCTTCATTGTGGAAGTATACCGAGTGTATGCAACTCATCCAAAAAGATCCCAACTGCTGTAACAGCACCAGACATACGAGCTGCATGAAATACAAGCAATGATTTTGTTTTGCATTTTATAACCGAATGCCTCAGAAACTGCCAACTAATTAATAATGCAGAGGCTGCAGTTGCAAGAATCATTTGGGAAAATCTAAATCCAAGATTCAATCTCCAACGTCCTGAGATACAGTTAAAGCACAGGGTGTCCATTTTATCGCGCCCACTTTTAAAACACTGTAATCTTCGAACAGTGTGCAATTTACTGAATTTCGCACCACAGCTGATCTCTACCATGTTTGGGATTTATTCCCAATTGACTACATTATTCATTTACTGATCCAGAAGTGCGTAACATGCTCAATGTGACCACCATCACTGTGCACTACATTCTACAGTCTGACAATGAAGTTATCAATACATGTGTTAATGTCTCATCAGAAATCTGGTGTATTTTGCGTGAAGTGTTGTACTTAGGTCGTCTGTTGTTTGGGATTTACTGCAATACACTCTGTCCTTGAAGTAATACCATAAAAAAAAAGTCGCACGAGTTTATCTCTGGGCTTCAAGGAAGCCATGCTGATGGGGTTCATCTGGAAATCCACCAGTTATTGAAGTCTCTTCGTAATACATCAAGAGTTGGATTTGGACAGTGAGATATGCTCTCGTCTTGTGTGTCCAACAACAGTTTCAAATCACATTGGATCATAGTATGAAGTGATAATTTTCGGATTCCAGTTACTATTGATGCCCTACGCACAGATTTTTTTTGACTTGCAGCGAATGCTTCCTGCAGTGTTTCGATATTCTCATCTGTCCCGACAGTAAAATGTTCTTTCTCCAGCATTTATTTTGCACAGTCCCATCGCTTTCAGATTTTTCAATAATTCTCTGAATTGTTCGATAAGAGGGTACAAGGTTGACATCGGGCAGTTTAAACTTGGTGCAGAATGCTTTTCGTGCACTGTCACAGACTTTTTCTCATGAACCAAACCTCCAGATTGCTGTGCGTTCATGCACTGTATATTGTGCCATCATTTTGTATGCTTTGCCAATGCCCCATCTGCGGCCTTAAAAAGCTGTTGTCCTATTAAATCCCAACCTTTGGTCTTCAAAATGTGATGAAGTGCACACTAAATATACTGATAGTATTTAAATGGGAGCATTTTTAAAGTGGGCGCGATAAAATAGACACCCTGTACTTGGATATGCTTTATAATTTCTGCCTAGGTGACAATGATCCCAAGAGTGCATATTTTACCATCTAAAAGGGACCAAATGCCTATGGTGTAGCGCCGGTAGAGTCATTGCTGATGCGGATATCACTTACTATGCACTTAGTGCCATACATCAGTGAAATTGGGAAGTTGTTGTTGAGTCCATCCGTGGCGAATCCAACCTAACACTAGATAGAGTTGAGGATCGCTCCACCGATGCCTACTACATGATCACTGGCCGTGACGATAACACCTTACCATGTAGTGTACATGTGACTTAGTTCAATCACAAGAATCTCAACAGTTACTAGCGATGAAGCGGAAAGTTGCTGACACAGAAGACCTAGAAGACCTAGAAGACCTAGAAGACCTAGAAGACCCTGAACCCGGAATAGATCCTCTATTCAATCAAACGGTAACCCCAATAATATATCCACTCAGATTTAGCGCACATAGTGTCATCGTTACAATCACGACGAGAATTCGCGGCATGCAAACCAACACAATAAATGGCGCAAAAATCCAATCAAGCTAACCTAATTCCAACACATCCTGACAAAAGTACGAACATAGCTTTCAGGTCAAGTATCTCCAAGCAGTGAAGATGCATGAATCTACTGTCTATGAGATCTCAGTTCTTCATTACATCCAAGACTAATCGGTGAAACTGGTATGTCCCGAGCAGGAACCTTCCCTACCAAATAGATCCTTTGAAAGCCACAAAGCATACAAAACATAATTAATGCTGCAACGTTCCTGATCCCAAATCTGGACCGTTTCCAAGCAGCAAATTGTTTGAAGCTGTAAGCTGTCAGCCTATTAAATACTTTAAAAAAAAATCGAATCCGAGAAGATGTCTACTAGGCTGCAACACATCAGGTATCCCGACCGGGATGTTAATAATATTTTGTGCAATTTGTCGCTGTCGTAAGATCTATATTGACAAGAATGTGTTTCCTAATATTTATTCACTTATTTTCTGCTGGATTGCTTTTAGACAGTTCACAAACTTTGTGATAGTTTCCAATGTTTTTTTTTTTGTATGTGTTTTATTTTATTTTATTTATTTTTGAATTTACTTTTTTGCTTCTGACCAGTTGCTATCTTCAACTTGTATTAAAAAGAAATATTACTTGTAGTGTATTCTGGCCCCTTTAGGCCATATTACGGGATTATGTATTATTGTTTTAGAACTCTTGACATACATAAAACCCACGATTACTTGTGATCGTGGGATTTATTTATTTATTTATTTATTCATTTATTTATCTTTTTTTTTTTATCGTGTTACTCTAGAACAGCGGTATTAAGAGTTGAGAATCATGATTTCATTTCCAGAATCGACTCTCCATAGCCTGAGGAGGTGGACCCTTGAAGCATTCTACTTGGCTGTTCTTAGTTCCGTTTTGAATGCGCCACATACATTTCGCAGCATTGCACAAGAAAACTTCTTAGCCAAGATAAGCAGAACGATAACAAACATTACTATCTAAACATCAAAAAAGAAGACCTTGGCCACAATGGTTTCCTCCATCCTCATCTTAAAAAAGATGCAGTGTGCTTGCTTGCTTGCTTGAGGAGTTGTCCGTCTACTCCTCTGGAAGTAGACGGCTACAACTATGAGAAATGTGTCGGAAGAAAGCAAATTAATCCGAATTTTGTTTACGCCATTAGCGGAGTCACTTGCTTCGCATGCTCATTCCGCGTCGTCTCACTGGGCTTGAGGAGCTTTCTCTACAACTCTTACGCTGCTGTCATACATTTCACATTTAAAACGATCAAACAAATGACCATAGTGTAGTACGCAGTTTTCGTAAAGCTTCAGTTCATAAACAAACGATAACCATAAAGCACTCCAACAGTCTGGCCACCCTAGAGCTACGTGCACTTCATTCTTGTTCAGATTGCCAGGCATAATACCACTAACAACACTACTGGACCACGATTGCCTACGTGGCGCAACAATTATGGACCATCCTTATCAACCTGATTCTTGCTGAGTACTGAATAGCGCGTATGACAAAAATGTCGTATGTATTAAATGGAGCGTCTAACGAGTGTCCACTATCTTTGTATGCCATTCCTTGTCGCAAGGTCGTCTGGGCGAAAAGCTGTGAGTTTCGTTTCGCGGCTCCAGACCAGCTGGTGCAACGTTGCCGACTCTTTTTACCAAAGCCACGGTAAAAGGCATTTTCTTTCTGCCACGTGCCTGACTCAGCATTGAAGCCAGGAAATGAGACACGCGATTTCTACCCCTGGCGACCTAGGCTTAAAGAAGCCATCCCCTTTCTGACATGCGCCTAGAGCCAGAATGCCAGACCCGCGATTTCTCCCCCAGTCGGCCTTGGCTTAAAAAAGCCATACCCATCCACGCTACAAGGTCGTTACAACGCTGTAGCACGCTAATTGTTGCATGCTTGAACTAATCACGCTTGGTAATTTTATCATGGATACTCCCTCGAGCCATACGAGATATTCTTTATACAACTCCTGGTATAGGTTATTTTTTTATTCAAATAAATTGTGCTGCAGAAACTGCACGGTATAAACTTTGCCAGAAACGAACATAAGGAACAACACGTCGCTTTTAATTTTGTTAGTACCAATCACACGTCGCGTGGGTTTCCTTGTTACACATATTTTAAGAATTTTTACTTAGAAGCCAAGGACCCACACGTCGCTTATCATTTTCGACAAATATAAAATATCCCAAAAGCCCCCACCCCACACATTTCACTTATTTTTACCAAAATTTAGTTAGATGATTGCTAAGGAATGAACCGGGAAATGGCTTAACGTATGCAGTTCTGGTCGAATGTTGCTGTTTAAAACCTTAGAAATGTAGACGTAGAAATATTCCTGACAACCTTTCTGTTATCGGTATGGTTTGGTTACATTATTTGGCATTTAGTGTTGAATTTTTTTCATACCTTTATGTTATGTCATCAATTTAACAGTAAAACTTAAATGGGTATTATGTGGTCTTGGATTTGAAATATCGGTCAAGTAACTTTTAACAGTCTTGCCAACCGTGAGCTCCACGAGCCTCATTTACTGTTGCCTTCAATCGATTGTTGACAGAGATTCCTGACCAACCATGGCTTCCTTCACTGGTGCTGTAAGTCAGACCTGTTCAACGAAAAAGTATCCTTGACTCGACTCACAATAATCGCGAAACAATTATGGACCATGCCCGTCAGCAGTAAAATTTGACTTCCGAAGTTACCAATGCGCCGCGAAAAAGATTTATCGCTTTTTTCGAGGTGATTTTATGAACTTATAATTACGAAAATACGCCTACGCGAAATCCGGATTAATTTCCTGTCGTTAGACACCTTTCTCACATTTTTAGCCTTCCTACTTCCAGAGTAGAAGAGGTACATAATACCCAAACACCAACCGTAAGTTGTTAATGATTAAGACTAGCCACATCGCTGGCTTCGCTCGCTCCGTTGGCGTCGTCTCACTTCGGTCGAGGAGGTTACTTATTCACATACTATACTGACTGATATTTCATACCCCAAAAAACCTACTTTTCTTTAAATAAGGTTTAGATGACTACTTTTTATGTTACAATTCGTCTATGTTGCCCTCTATTTCATCAATTGCACCGTTGAATGTGGTCTCCTACTTTCTCCAAGCCTTTCTCATGGCCAGATTTTAGAAAATTTGGTGAGGCAGCTGCCAGGCATAAGATTGACAAGAAAACCTACATACTTGACAGAAGACTTCTTAATAAGACTTCTTCTTCTTCTTCATATCTAAATGTCATTTCAAGACAAGGAACTGGCAGATCAAGCATACCCTTATGGGGTACTCTTGTTCACATTACAGACATTGTCTTGGATGAACGTATTGCTTTACAGCACTCCTCACTCTGGATGTGGATGTGAGATACATCGATGACGTTTTCACAGCCACCAAAGTTGCCATTTTTAGAAATCCTGAGCCATATATTGAGGAGCTGGACTGATGACCTGTCTTTCACATGTGAGCAAGAAATAGAAATATCACTCCCTTTTCTCGAGACCATCATCATGAGGGTCACAGGAGGAGAGCTTCGGTGGGACTCATATAAAAGACTCAGCCAGACAGATCAGGGTATCCCATTCACCATTGGAAACCCCAGAAGACAACTTCGAGCATTTCTCAATGGTGAGATGCTTCGGATTCATCACCAGTCCTTTGATCCGCTGTCTGCTAAGATCCACTACCAACAACAGAAAGAAAAGTATCTCAGACTTGGCTATCCTGCAAAGCTTGTCAATGAGGTTATTAAGATAAGTAAAGAATGGGAACCCAAGACTGACGACACGACACTACCCTCCAGCTGTCCTGATGAAGTGGTTACTTACAATCCTAGTGGTAGCGAAAGAATCCAGAGATCCTTCACCAATGCTGGTATAGGTGCTTCATCAAGAATCCTCCTTATTTCGAGAAGAGGCTACAAAAGCAGAATAACTGGCACCTACCCGGAAATGAGATAGCTGCCCTTCCATCCGATGTGCCAGCAGTCTCCAACACCAGCACATCCTTCTTAGTATCCTCAGCACAAATATGAGACCAGGACCAAGGGACCAGTGAGACCCGGATTCTATGCCCCCCAGCGTTGTTACACCTCCCTCGAGCCTTCCATCCACCTGTGATGAAGAGAGCCCTCCATCGAGCTCATTCCTCCAGGCAACACACCAAACCACTGTGTATTCAGTTCCCTCTGGACAGTGTGCAAGTTTTTACATCGGTGACACTAAGAGGCCAGTTTGCATCTGAATTAATGAGCATTTCTCAGCCACTACCAACCACGACTGCAACAATGGCACCGCTGTTCACGAAATGAACACCAAGCACCAGATAGACTGGAAAAACATGAGCATACTGCTACATTCCAAAACATTGAATGACACACACTTCCGAGCTATGGGGACCATCGCCTTCCAACAGTTTCAAAATGGAGGCATTCAAGGCACCAGCCAGGCGCCAGCCTACCCACATATTGCCCAACTCATGACCCCAGAGTTGTCTGCTCTCCTCAATGCGAAGTGGGACAACATGTTTAGCTGATCTACTGGGATGCAAAGCTCTTCTGCCAGTGACAACTGACGAATCGCACGATCTACAAATCTTCAATTTTCTCTGCAACATCTTTCTATTGATTATAATGTACTAATTGTTTTTGGCAGTAGTTGTGTATGTTAGTGACTGAAGAAAGTGACAGGACCATGTGCAACTTTACAGTGAATTCTCCGAAAATTCGCCTCTTTTGCAATATTTGAGTTGAGTGTTTGCTAGCTTTTGGTTTACGTATGACGTGAGAAGACGAACGTAAGTAATATTTTTCATTTCGTGGTTTTCTCAAACTAAAGAAAATAAACGAAATTATAATTTACCCATAAGCCCATACCATCACCCTTACCTTATTCCTACTCACAATAGTGACGAAACAATTATGGACCATGGCCTTCAGCAGTAAAATTTGACTTCCGAAGTTACCAATATGCCGTGAAAAAGGGTTGTCACTTTTTTCGAGGTGATTTTATGAACTTATAATTACGAAAATATGCCTACGCATAATCCGGATTAATTACCTGTCTTTCGATACCTTTCTCACATTTTTAGCCTTCCTACTTCCAGAGTAGATTGAAGAGGCACATAATACCCAAATACCGACCGTAAATTTATAAGGATTAAGACTAGCCACATCGCTCGCTTCGCTCACTCCGTTGGGGACTTATTCACACACTAACTGACTGATATGTAATGCCCCAAAACACCTGCACTTCTCTAAATAAGGTTAAGATGATTCCTTATTATGTTACAATTCGTTTATGTTGCTCTCTATGCCATCACTTGCATCATTCAATGTGGTCTCCCTCTTTCCAAGCCTTTCTCACGGCCAGATTTTAGAACATTTGGTGAGGCAGCTGCCAGGCGTAAGATTGACAAGAAAACCTACATAACCTGACAGAAGACTTCTTAAGATGTTGTAAGTGAATACCTACATGTCATTTTAAGACCAGGAGCTGGCAGACCAAGGATACCCTTATGGGGTACTATTGTCCAGATTGCAGGCATTGCCTTGAATGAACCTATTGCTTCATAGCACTCCTCGCTCTAGATATGGATGAGATACATCGATGACGTTTTCACAGCCACAAAATTGCCATTTTTAGAAATCCTGAACCAAATATCTAAAAGCTGGACTGATGACCTGTCTTTCACATGTGAGCAAGAAATGAGACCCATACCTTATTCCATCACCTTATTTATAATTAAATATATTCCACCATGTTATTTAGGAACCGGCCTTAACTGAACTTCTTAACTTTATGGCAGTCACAAGTGCTGACGCCAGGTTGATCGTGTTTGGTGTGAGCTGAAGTATTAGGAAAAACGCGTACTTCATTAGGATCACTTGTTTGAACATTTCCTGGATGATTTTGACTGGGAATGTCTGTCAGCAGCATACGAGTAGCAACAAAAAATCTCCTCGAGCTTAGAGAGACGATACCGCAAGAGCGAATCTCATATCAGTAGTGAAAAATGATTCTTTGTTTGCAGTAGGTAGATAGCATTAGCTCGCATAAGGCAGTATGCTTCTTAAGTTATATGTCGCACAATTATCGCTAATAAGTCATGTGAACAGATTTACCTTGTTAGTAATAAATAAATCTAAAATTCAGTTGTTCATCTCGCAGTTTTGCTCACAAACTATAGAAAATAAACCAAATATCTTTGCAATCATTCAGGCGTCGTATAACCTTGTAAGGCATTTTCTAGCGATAGCATTCTTTATTAATTAAGTATAGCCTACTCCCACCATAGCATTTCGGGACTGGCCTAAACTGACCTTCTTACCTTTATTGCAGTCACAAGTGCAGACTGACTATCATTGTAAAAAGTGCCACATGACTGGCAAAGCCCCATAATGACATAAAAGCACGAAAATATTTACATTTCAGCCAAATTTTGGCCTTGTTACCTAAAACAAGTGATCCACCAAATGAAACAAAAAATGTTATGATAAAAAGACCTACAGGCCATGAGACCAGTGACTACTTACAAAAAAATATTAACAAAATCTATTAGAGTCACAATTCCGAGAATTATGAAGAATATTACGGCTAAACTTCACAACGAAGACACTTTCAATGTATTGCGAATTTTCAATGACAAACTGCCATCTTCCTCAGGCAGTTTTGACAAAGTGGAGCGGAAGTTACGAATTCGTAGCAGACGATGTTGGCGGTTAGAAATTCGTAGCAGACGATGTGGGTGTAAAGAGGCCGATACTTTGTCAAAAGTGCCTGAGGAAGATGGCAGTTTGCCATTGAAAATTCGCAAGACATTGAAAGTGTCTTCGTTGTGAAGTTTAGCCGTAATATTCTCCATAATTCTCAGAATTGTGACTCTAATTTGACGAACTTTCACAGTAATATGACGAGCGTTGTTTTCACTAACAAAATTCTATAAACATTTTTGTGTTTTTATGTCATTGTGGGGCTTTGCCAGTCAGGTGGCACTTTTGTTTTACTTTTTGCATCACCTACAAAATAACGATTTGTAGTGACTGTCATTGGTGTCGCCTGCCGTCTGACAATCCGTCACGTTCTTGTTGATTGTCACCATCTTGGTGGCGTGCGTCGCCGTTTTCACCTTCCGCGAGGCTTAGCGTATCAATCGGACGATGATTCTGTCCTCCTGTCCGTGGTTTTCAACTTTTGCTGGAGGAACAGATGTACTATAAGATTTAGATTTGGGGTTTGGGTTAGATCTGTGTAATATGTGGACAGTGGCATCGCGGGCACCGCACTGTGACTGAGGTCGGCAGTAAGGACCCAGCTGTTGACGCGCCATTAAGCTTCAATAATCCCACCCCATCCCCACTGACTGTGCACTGATAGTTTTTGTTGCGAACTGAAATATTAGGAAATATGCGTACTTCATTAGGATCACTTGCTGGAACATTTTGTTCGGGTCATTTTGGGGTTGGGAGCGTTTGACAGCAGCATACGAGTTGCAACGTGGAATCTTCTCGAACGTACTGAGACGACGTCGATGAACGAGCGGAGCGAGCGACTAGGCATGTCGACTTAAAGAAGGTGTAAACTGAAGAGGGACATTGCTGCGGTCAGAAAATAAACAAACCAATGTCGCCGACTGTTACGACCTGCAATTGTTTATTTATTTAGGTGCAAACTGTTCAAGTAACGAAGCAAAGAAATGTGTAAACTGTTAACGAAGTAAAGAAAGAAAAGAAAACTGCCTCAAAAGAGAGATTTCCCGCCTAATAAGCTTGACCTGGCTACAGGCTTCAGCTGAACTTAGAAGCTGTTCAATCTTTCTTAGTGGCGAGCTGAAGATCACAAAGAAATAGCCTACAGTACACAAGAAGTGAAAGCAACTAGATCTTGGGCGTCTGCTAGAAACTAGTGCATAAACAGGACGGAAAGCCAAATGTGCTCGAAAAGCGTTAAATAAATACAAATTCAAACCTATTTAAGTCCTAAAGGCAACGTAAATAGGTTTACATTTGCATTTAATTAGAAACTAATGCAAGCAATAAATAAAACCATGCTTCGTTGAACCCTGTACTTTGTGATTTACCGTGTATTTATGTGAGCAAAATCCCACCGAGTTATGTAAAGAAACAGCTCATGCAGGATTAGGTTTGGGTCAGTGGCGCACCCAAGGAGTTGGGGTGCAAATGGGGCAACTGGCCTTTGTTTCCCACATGACCCGAAGTTCAGAGTAAAATTTGGTAAAAGTAGCCCGACAAGAGATTTATTACGAAAATATTCTGGAAATTGACGTTTGTAAATATTTCCAAAGCACTGAAATTCCTGAAAATCAGTGATTTTACAGAGCTACGAGGGACTGACAACAATCCCCCCTCCCATCTTTCCTCTCTAGACCCCTTAGCTGAATACTCGGACCCTTTTTGAATTCCTTCAATTTTTTTTGTTTCGCCCTAATCCTCTAACAAATTCCTAGGTTCACCACCGATTTCGGTATGTAGCGTTCCCCGTCGTAATGCTGGAAGGACAGCAACGCGCAAATCTGCCAGTCACAGACATTGCTATATTCGTCGAAGAACAAGCAGGCGCTCTAACGCTTATCCTACCTACCATCTTCTTGTTATTTCGGCAACCAGAAAGAAAAAAAAAACATTCAACAAATCATTACACCACGCCAACCTTCTGGCATGGTGTTCCGATCCATCCATAAGTGGAACTGGCAACCAGGCAAATGCAAGCAATTCCACCAGTTTTATGACGCGTCACACCTTCCCAACTCAAAACTACAAATTAATGCAATCTACTCATTCATTGTAGTCGTATGTTATTTACTGCTTAACCCTTAATTCGTTCTTACTTATTTGTTACTAGGCATACCCCTGAAGATCATAATTACTCGGCGAGCGAGAGATGCTATGTGATGTGAAATTTGAGTCAGAATATATTTGTAACTTCTTCACCAGTACGATATTTAAAGACGGTAAGCCAAATGGACTCGAAAAGAGTGAAATGAATACGGATGCAAGCCTATTTACGTTGACTTTTCGACTCAAATGTCAGATGCCTGAACGGGGAATTGAATCTACAACTTCTGAAACCAAAGGACAAAGTTCTATCTAAGCCATACTGACACGACCAAAAGGAAAAGTGCATAGGCAGTATTTCACACGCACACACATGCTTATAAACATACACTTTCTTACTAGGTATTACTAGGCATACTAACTCATACTTTCTTACTTATTGCTTCCTTTTGAGGAGCGTTATTCTTCCTGAATAACATTTGTGTCGACAAGTTATGGTCCGTTACTTACTTGCTAATTGTCATTGCCTTGAAGGTATTCGTTGCCGTTTCTATTTGCCGCCGCGAGACTTAGCGCTTCAAGCGGGCGATAAGTCTGTCCTCCTGTCCGGGGTATTTTTTTTTTAATTTTTGCAGGAGGTACAGGACTATGATACGATCTAGATTTGGGGTTTGTTTAACATCTCTGTAAAGTGTCGTGCAGTAGCAACCCGGACCACTGCACTGTGACTGAGATTGGCGCTAATGATCTTGCTGTCGATGCTCCATTAAGCTTCAATCCCCCGCCCCAATACATTTTTCAATCGCCTTCACTTCACTTGGTGTGTGGTGTGCACACACAAGCGTCCCTCCTGTGCCGATTGGAAATGGTTACTCACAGTGGCGTGCACCGGGGGGAGGGGGGGGGGGCAATGCCCCTGCCTTTTTTTTGTCCTTTTTGAAGAAAAACCATGCCATATTTTGCTTTTCTGCACTGAAAAATGCTGGTCGCAGAGAGCAGGAAGGGCCCAGACCCCTAAAAAGGGCAAAAAGAAAGCTTGAAAGCCCAAGAACGGGCTCAAAAGAGGTTTAAAAAAAAGTGAGACAAACAACAACAAAAAATAGATTCCTAGAAAAATAAAGCCTCAGCGTGCTACTTCACTGAAATTTGCTCTTGCACTCGGACGTCTGTACACGCTACTGGTTGCTTATTTGTATATAATATGTGCATGTTAAATGTTGCCTATGGACGTTTCCTTTTGGCCCGGCATGGCTTGGCTTGATGATGGGACTTCGGCCTTCGGTTCAAAGATCGTGGGTTCAATTTCCCTCTCAGGCAGTCTGACATATAATTCCAAAAGGAAACGTAAATAGGTTTGCATCCATATTGATTTATACGATTTCTACGCCGCCTGTGCTCCACCTATACATATTTCTGCCTTATACTCTGCGAACGAATTCAAAAAAATCTGTCGTTACAAGCAGCTTTGGGTAACCCAGCCACCATGAGCGAGATTTGCCGTAGAAATGCCAACAGCAAGGCCGCGTTGTTTTAAAACTTATGACATTGGCAACTATAGTAACGTCGTGTTATTTTTACTATTTCCAATTATTTTCTGCATTGTTCACACTAAAAGAACTTCAGTGTGCTCGCAGCCGCTGGCCTTAGAAATCGGGCCCCCTTATCGCCATTAGTAAAAAATCAGTTTATCCATCCAACGGAAAACGGAATATGTCCGAAAATATTTTAGGTAGGAATTTCATCGTCAATCTCATTAATTTCCATGCACCAAAACTCCCTTTGTTACGGAATTTCAACCAAATTAGAACAAAACAGCGAACGATAGTGTGTCCCAAACTGAAAGACGTGCAAACACACACACAGCCAAACAATATACACAAAATATAAATTCAGTTGAGTATTCAACCTCGCTTGCTAGGCTAATTACACCAATTTTTTCTGGACAGTGCTAAACCGTTCGACCGTCTTACGTTTGTGTCTTTTCTCTCTTTCGGCAGGGAGAAAGGGTTGGGGATGAATCGATGTAAGAGTTGACCGATACCACTTGTTGACGAACCGACTTATCCTTTATACGGACATTTTACCGATATCGAACCAATGTCCAATTCACTGCCCATTTACAGTATGTTCAACTGTTGCAAAACGTTGTCAACAGCTGTAAACGTATATATTCACTGAACAGTAGCCTATACGTGGTGTGGTGAATTATGTTTAATGGAACCTTTAATTTGAAACTAAATTATGGTGTTTTGTTATGTTCGAGAGTTGTAATGTATAAGGTACTTTTATTACGTTATTAATTTTTTTAATATTGATCTATGACGTTATCCAGGAGGACACGGCTGTATACCGCAAACCGCATTTCTTTACCGTCTGGTTTCAAAAG
>JAHWFP010011741.1:0-16131 GCA_023313725.1 Lithobius niger | reverse complement strand
CGGCTGTATACCGCAAACCGCATTTCTTTACCGTCTGGTTTCAAAAGTTACTGAAAAGTCGAGTTTTTGAAGCTATATTTATTGAAACGCAGTATTGCTGTAAGCACTGGCAGGTATGTATTTTTGTGGCCGATTCTGATCCGATACTAGTAATTTCGGCCGATGCCGATGTCCGTTACTCCGTAGGTCGGTATATTGGCCTTGCATGTCGAGTAACGCATCTTAATGTGACATACCATCCAGGGAGACTGAAAAGGCCTAGGCATTTTGCGCTAGGAAATTGGAAGTAAAGAATCGGACAGACGGTTGGATGATAAATTTCGTTGCCGATTCTGATCCGATACCAGTAATTTCGGCCGATGCCGATGGCCCTTACTCCCTAGGTCCGTATATTGGCCTTGTATGTCGAGTAACGCTTCTTACTGTGGCATACCATCCAGGGTGACCAAAAAGGGCTAGGCATTTTGAGCAAGGGAATTGGAGTAAAGAATCGGACAGATGGTTGGATGATAAATTTCGATGGTCATGACAAGTTATTTAAATGTCGACTTCCCGATGTCGCACTTCTGACAGAACGCCACACTGGATGGAAATGCCAATAAAACCTTAAAAGGCAGTAATCAGTTGACATCAGGATGTTTATTCAGTGATGAATAATTGAAGGAAGGCTAAAGGCCGTCAGTACTAGCTTTCAGTGGTTGGTGTTGAGGATAAGGATAAGGTTGGGGTTGAGGATAAGGTTTATGGCGCGTCGACAGCCAGGTCACGCCAACCTCAGTCACAGTGCAGTGGTCCGGGTTGCCACTGCGCCACACATTACAGATATGTTAAGCAAACCCCAAATTTAGATCTTATCGTAGATCTGACGGAATAAGCTCTTTCGCAACAGACGACTTTTAGGCGATGCTATATACCAAGAATTAGTTTAAAAAAACAACAACTCCCTACGCGAACCGATTATGTTTTTAAGGTCCCTGGGGAACCCCAAACATCATGAGCAAGCACAGCCCAGTGGTCAGAGTGGTCGGCTACCATCCAAGTGGACACCAATCGAATACCGCGGCCGACTTAAGTAGGACTTAAAAAATTAGTCCAAGAGTCGTCTAGCGATGTGGAAAATTGTGTTGCTACCAGTATAACGACGTTTTTATCAAACAGAAAATATTACTCTGGCAACATAAAACCAAATATTTGTAGGGTTGGGGAGGAGAAGTTGTAACTCTAAAAAGGCCCAATTGAATCATTTTACATTCATTCCTATTAGTTCCGTCCGAGTTTTCAGAGTGCGCCACGTGTTCCATCTGGTAATTTTTGCTCATTTTTCAGCCCAAATCTAAAGTAAACTAAATTACAACTAAATAATAATTAAATAGAAGCTAGTTTCGTTTAGTTTAGTTTAGTTTTAGGCTGAAAACTGAATAGAAATTCCCACATAAAACTCATGGCGCCCTCTATAAACTTAGACGGAACTAATAGAAATGAATCTAAGACGTTTCAGAAGTGGGTCTCGGTCACAAATCCTCCTCCCAACCTTATAAATTCTTGATAAAACAGAAATCCACAAACAAAGCCAAACGTGATGCAACTAACCAGCAAAATATACGAAAGAAACACGAATTGCTAGGCCATCCAATCTAATGTGTTGGCGTGGTATAAACTGAAGTGTAACAGCAAGTCTTGTAGTATTTGCGCCGAAAATTAAAGAAATTATGCATGCCGTATGTGCTTGTGAGTTCTGCCCAGTCAGAGGGCTCAGTTGACACTTCATCTGAATTTTGAGTTATTTTCTACATACGGCGTAGCCGGCCGTCAGAAGTCCCTGGACCTCGGGAGCCTACCTGCAACTCCTAATTCATCTATTTACTCCCACAGGGAAAAAATAATCACGGTATAAAAAAAAAAAACTGCAGAGAAAAGCAACACGAGAAATTACCTGGGGGGAAAAAAATCCAATACAAAAAAGAGCCAGGTGGAAAAAAAAAAGCCACACAAAACTTGTGTTTTGTTGACAAAAAATAATTGGTTTGTCGTTTCTGTTGTTATTTCGTTTTATTGCGTTATTATAAGTTTTGGTTAGGCTAGGTCAGTTACCCAGCGGAATTTACCCAATCGGGGTATGGGGTTCCATCAGGAAACGATTTTCGTAACAGTTATTTTTAATAATATTTGTTGCATCGAAAGTGCACTGGACAGAGAAGGACACCAAAGTGTCACTAACACTCAGCATAATGGGAAATAGCCTGGCGGCTGACAGCATTCCACAGATTAAAAAACAATGGAAAAAAAGAAGAAGAATCATCTAAAAATGACAGTTTACCAGAATACGGTAATGTCAGAAGGACCGTCGTCAAAATTTGTGAAGGTTTTATTTTTTACTTTTACATTTCAAACCAGAAGGCGAGGACGCCTCAACATCATCATCAGGTAGCAGAGTTCCAAACATTCACCACGCGATTAGCAAAGAAAAACTTTGTACAATCACGTTTTGCCCGAGCGACAAGCACTTTTTTTGAGTGGTCTTGCACCTGTTCGGTCACCTTCACGCAAGGTAAAAAAAAAAAGCAATCAGCCTGGAAAACAACGTGACCACACAGAATTTGAAAAGTTAAGGTCAAGTCAGCCACAAGACGGCGATATTCCAATGATTTTAGCTTAAGTACTGCCAGACATTCTGCGAAGGAATTATTTTTCATCCCAAACAGGTATTCTGGTGAAATTTCGTTGAAGAGATTCAATGTTGTCAATGTCTCCCAATAAGTGTGGAGACCAAACAGAACTTCAGGATTGGTCGCACAAACATCTTAAAAGCCCAGGTTAATAATTTAACATCGCCAGATGTGAAAGCACGTCGAATCGTAGCCAAACGCTGCAGTGATAAATTTCAACGTCCAGCGATAAATTTCGACGTCCAGCGATAAATTTCAAATCTGAGCTGAACCACACGCTAAATCCTTGATAGGATTTACAACGGGCAGTTGCTGGTTTAACAGAAAATAAGGGGTACCGTGATTTTTAAATCCAGTTCAAAAGATAGAACATTTACTTTCAGAAATAGGCAACTGCAATTTATGTGCCCACTCATTAATTCTTGCAGCTTTTTATTTCTCGCCCCCCCCCCCCCCAGCAGCTTTCTCTCCCTTCTACCCTAGAACACCTACCTACACAGTCATGCGATCCAATTTAAACGAAGGTATACGTACAGTTGGCTTAGTTAGACTTAGGCCCGTATTCTGAACGCTGACTAAAACTCGTACTTGACTTGAAATGACGTCACACCTATTTATTGCCATTCACCACCAGAACTTCGTTTGGAGACATTTGGAAGAAATCGGGTGGTGAGGGGCACTTAATAGGTGTGACGTCATTTGACTTGAAATGACGTCACACCTATTAAGTGTCATTCACTACCCGATTTCTTCCAAATGTCTCCAAACGAAGTTCTGGTGGTGAATGGCACTAAATAGGTGTGACGTCATTTCAAGTCAAGTAGGAGTTTTAGTCAGCGTTCAGAATACGGGCCTTAGTTGGCTTTGTTGTTATTTGAATTTCAGTCTTTTCTGCCCTCAGTCGTGACGGTTATAACAACAACAGTTTGAATTTCGAGGATAAAAATCTCTTCCACTCCACAACACAAAAAAAAGAGTATTTAAATTGCAACTGACAGACACGTTGAGTTGAATTCGATTTTTCATTTCATTCTGTTTTGACAGGGAGACGTCGTCGTTGGGGGCGTGTCGAGCGATAACGGAACCAACTGGTGGGCAGCTCCAAGACCCGATGCGTTGATGGATGGTGTTTTTTTCGCCCTTTCCTAATGCCTGCTCTGGGGATGTTTCTGCGGAGGTGGGGGGACGGATTCGAGCGCCAAAACAAACAAGGTCTTCAGTCGGCTATCGGTATCGCGCCTTCTCTTTCACGAAGACCAATTTCGACTGAAAAATTGCGGGGGAGGCAACCGCTGTTGATTCCCTTGGATGCAAAAACGTTTCTCAATCTATTTGCTGCCTAAAGCGTGAGTGCGTGTTGGGTGTGTGAGACAGAGAAAGACGTGTTTTGAGGACGTGTGTGGGGTTAGGGTGGCGGTGGGAGTTGGGTGGGGGGGATGTTCGGAAGATGAGTCTGGCCACGTGCAATGCCTTTGCCGAAGGGCGAGCCTCGGGTGAAAGATGAACTCAAGATGAGTTCTATTCATAATGATCGTGAAGGATGAGGAAGAGGAGGTGGACGACTGGTTGGGAGGGAGGAGGGAGATATACAACAGGTTTATTAGAAATTAAGCTATTCACCTCTCCCTATGAGATATCATTCTGAAGACGCTATGCACTGCCAGTAGGCTACACATCACCGTGTTATCAGGGCCTCCACACGATTTGTGTACTGGCATCACACAACTTGTATAGGCTACTAGCCTATCGGTACACACTTCCGACAGTTTTTGTTTTTACTACAGTACACACGCTGTTTACGAGGAGTGCACTATTCGTCTAAAGGCCGAGCTATATTTTGTTCCACATTATGTTTGCAGGAAACTGACTGTGTGGCACCACGTTTCCTTCCACTGAGAGTGCAAAAAAACTTAAATATCCTACACGTAGACTCTTATGCCGCCTACGCACTGAGCGACTTGGCCGCGCGGCCAGGTCGCTGCAGCCAGTGAGAATGCTTACCGTTTATGTAAAACCACGCACTAATCATTTTCATTGGCTGCACCAACCTGACCGCGCGGCTAAGTCGCTCAGTGCGCGGGCGGCCTAAGAATAACTGCATGGTGTCTACACGTGCGATATCCGCAAGTTTTTACACTTCTAGTGCAAGGAAACGTGGTGTCATACAGTCAGTTTCATACAAAAACATAATGCGGAACAAACAATAGTACACGTAGGAGTGCCTATCTTCTTTAGAGTTAAAGCTGTTAAATGAGCAGAGAGACTGAATGTTTGAAATAAAAAAAAAAGTGCGGTTTTTGCTAAAAGAAATAATGGTAATGCCACAGAATGACAGCAATATACGAAGAAGCAATTTGGCAAACTGTTTCGCCGTTTAAATTCTTGATATCAACGCCAAGGCAAATAACACGGTTAATTCTTCAAAGGTTGAAAGAAAAAAAACCTAATCTGCTAGCTGCACAATTTTCAAACCTTTCGTTTACCGTCGGATAGGATGTACCTGGCATTTGATTTTATGCTAAATTCTAAACCTAAAGTTTCTAAATATAAACTTTTAGCCTTGCATGAGCATTTTATTTTCGAAAAAATACCCAGCAGTGTCTCACTAACTCACGCAAATATAAAAATGATACATTTGCAGATAAAAATTCACTTACAAGCCTCATCCCCCCCCCCCCCCATTTCCCTACATACCCATCAGTATCTACGCATTCAAAGCTGGACATGTCCGATTTTAGCCAACGTTTTGTAAACGATTCATAGTAATTGTAAATATAAATACAATATAAATATGAAAATATTTTATGCACCAGAGGTTGCAAAGGGAAAGGAAGGGTCATGGGTGACAACTTAACACCTGCCCAAAGAAAAGTTTAAGAACAATAAAAAGCTGGCTGGGGAAGAAAAAAAAAGCCCCATAAAACACAAAAAGTAAAATAGCTAAGCCCATCTGATTAGATATTTGGTAAGATTAGATATTTGGTTTTTCTTACTAAATTTGTGATGATAGGATTTAGCAAGTTGATTAATCTCTCCTGATTTACCAAAGTATGCCAGATTTAGTTTCGAAATTTAAATAACTGAAATATTCCACTTCATGTACAAAAACTGTATACTTACCTGGGTCGTGCTGTGCCAGCTATAAAAAAAAATGCTGATCAAGATGGTCCTTCAAATGTACGGTCTCTCTCTCTTTATGTTTCCAAATAACACATCTCACAACCTTTGTATGGCAGTACTATTTATACATAACTTATGCGTTGCACTTACGTACTACCATGCAACGATTGTACATAAAAATAAGTATTTCAATCATTTAAAGTTACAAAGCTGGGATATCTTGTGAATTAGGAGTTATTAATCAACTTGTAAGTAAGGCGTGGCTTACGTGCCGGGAGAATCGGACGGGGGCCACCCGAGGCATCTGCTTGGGGCTGGGAAAGGGGGGAGGCAAAGGTTTACAGGGGGGGGGGGGGGGGGGGGTGAGTTGATGCTTAATGGTGCGTCGACAGCAAGGTCATTAGTGCCAACCTCAGTCACAGTGCAGTGGTCCGGGTTTCTACTACGCCACACATTATAGAGGAGACCATATTTATAGGTCTAAGATAGTACACAAACTGAGTAAAATTATTAAAAATTCAAATATTCACCGTGTGTCAGGTTAAAAAGTAGTGATCACAGGTATGTCCTTGCACTTTACTTTGGCAGGGAACTTCCCGTGGTTATCTAATGGGGGAGAAAATGCCAAACAAGCGATCCATACCAGCTCGTTTGGCAGCAAAACTTACAGTGAGCAAACTTACTTGCTGCAAATTCCTATCCATTATGGAATAAAAATCCTGGTTACAATTTATTAAAAAAAACTTAAAACCAGAGATCTACGCTTAAATCAAGAGAGTGCTAATGCGGCATAGGTTACAACGTGAACTGTGGTTAAGATTATTGGGTCTTTATCGCACCTATTTCAATTCAGCATTAAACTGAACTTCTTATTTTGTTTAGGGATGGTCAATCTTTAAACAATGTGTGCTAACTCCCTTGTAAATAATAGTTTAGATTTTAAGGATGCAACAAAAGGTTACTTCATAACATTGTTTACAGTAACCTCCTTGGTGTATTGTAGCATTGTATTGTTTCTCTGAATGGCCCTTGAAGCTCAATAGTAGAGCGGCAAATCCCATAAAAAGTGTCCATAACTGCACCTAATGAAACAAGCATGAAAGTTTGCATGCACGTAGGTTTTGAGGCATCAATGAAATCTAGATGTGGAGCCACTTTAATTTCGACCTAGGAAACCAATATGGCAGCCACTTCCAATATGGCCGCCAACTAACATACAAGTTTTGATATTCAACTCTACTGAACTTACCCATTGAAATTTCGTGAATCTTAGTTACTGTAGGGTATGACATTTCCTTTCGTCAATCTTAATAGCTAGGGTATGACATTTCTTTCCGTCAATCTTAATAGCTAGGATATGAAATTTCCTTCCGTCAATCTTAGTTGCTATAGGGTATGACATTTCCTTTCGTCAATGTGAATAGCTAGGGTATGAAATTTCCTTCCGTCAATCTTTAGCTAGGGTATGAAATTTCCTTTCCAACAAGCTCAAGAACGACATTTTTTCCCAAAGTTATCAACTTTAAATGAACTTTAATTTTGACCCCATTTTTGATCTACCTTGCAGATTATTCGCTCTACTAACTTCAGTGTTTCCACTGAACCATTACAAGTTCTGCAAATCATCTTTTGCAATAAAATGTTTTCTGGTGTGATCTAGAACTAAGTACTCTATAATTCTTATAATAACTTTTGTTTTTGTGGTCACTGGAACCAACGAAGAGAGTGCGTTACTAACCTACAATTACGCTACTTTCCATGTCACTATAAACTGCACAACTGCATTTCTTTGTAATATCAACTTGTTAATAACATTTGTTTTCGTTGTGCTGATAACACGCAAGAGTCTACAGTAGTTACAAAACCGTGTACACAGTACTACTGACATCAACCTAATGACAACACTAAAGAAGTTCAAGTTGGCGGAGGAGACCTTCACATACTGTATATACCAGCCGTAAAGCCACGGAATTGGTCTCTATGCGTGTTTTGCCAGAAAGATGAACATGAGTCACTTGTGTGCCCTTATTTAAATACAAGAACAAGTGATCGGAATTTTGGATATGAAACACTTGCCAATAAAACCTTGACAAGTTTGCAGAGCTGAACGCTCTTCCAAATGAAATTGACTTAAAACGTCTAAAGGAAGGTACATTAACCATTGCAGAAACACTAAGCAAGAACTTGCTCGTTAAAGTTCAACAACACTAAACTTTAGAGAAAAATAATTAAGAAAAGTAGAGATATTACTGAAAACAAAGAAGCAAGATCGTGGTCGAGCGGTGAGAGAGAGTTCACCCTGGTTGCTGGAGGTTTGCGGATCTGGTCAAACCCCTGGAAAGGGGACCTTGGCAAAGTCCCCACCAGGACTGCCGGCCAGGGTAGCATAAGAGGCTACCATGCTCCTTCAGCAGCTATGGGAACTATTCTGGCCAATTCTGGACAATCTTTCGGTCCCTATGATGATCGGAGGTTTCCCGAATTAAATCCCCAGGTTGGCACCTCCTTTTACCAGAGATTATTTCTTAACTAAAAGTCTGGTAATGCTAAAAATTGAGCGTTAAATTGCTTCGGCTGACTTAAGGCTCAAAACAGAAATTAATTTAGAAAGGGAAAAAAATGTTCATCTTTCAGGCAAAACATACATAGAGACCAATCCAGTGGCTTCACGCCCACTATATTAGTGAATATCTTCTCCGCCAACTTGAACTTCTTTGATGTTGTCATTATGATCCAGTCCCTGGCCTATACCCCCTTTGAGTGGACGGATGAAACCTGTTACAGGTGTCAGGTACATTATAGTAGATTTAAAAAAAAACAGAGGTAGACATCAGAGAAACTTCATCCGAATTTTCCATGACCAATTTTCCAATAAATTTCGATGAAATTAAACATACCTTTATGCTTTCACCTGTGCTATCGGATTCCAAAAGAGTTACATCGGCTTCTGGATGATTAAAACATGTTTGTAATCAAGCCACCTGCACAATGATACTAAATTTATGTAAATATGTCAGCCGAAAGTGGTTAAAAAAATACATTGTGTGTAAATCATACAGTACTACTTAGCATAAAACACTTACAGAGGTTAGCAGTAAGTGCTTTTCGAAACAAGTAAACAATATGGAAAGAAAAGATCCCCACCTTTCAGAAAATCCTAAGTATGTCAATTTTGGGCTATTAGAGGGCTCCCGAGAGCACTTTGAATTCGAAAATCACCACACGCTTTCGTCGCTATGCCATTACCTCTTCACCTTTAAATGGGCTTTGGACGGTCCGTATCTATAAGTTAAACGATTTCGGTTAGGGTTGATGGAAAGAATAGCTCACCACCTTTCAGAAAATCCAAAGCATGTCATTTTCGGGTTTTCAATAAAGAGAATGGTTGTGTTTTCCAGGTTCGGTTTATGGTCACTATATTGACGGGAGAGTGTCCTGTGTTTGTACAGTGTTGTTCGAGTGAGTTGTACAGTGCTTGTTCGAGTGAGTTGTACAGTGTTGTTCGAGTGACCCATATTTACAATGTTTATCGCAATGTAGCAACCCTGCTGCAATAATTGCTACTTATGAACTGATGATAGCAAATGAATCGGTCAAATATCAAGAACCCTTGCCTAAAACGGCACACGCAACATAAGTTTACATTGGATGGTATATTGCCTTCTGTCCAAGTCATTTAAGGAAAAACTGATTGCAACCTGACTATAAAAGCAGGCTTCATGTAAATTGACACATTGAAGAGGGATTCTTAAACCGTCCTGGAAATTCTTTAGGAACAAAGTGATGAGAACTGATCAACACTGGAAATTCTTCTCCTCTGGAAATAAACGAACGCAACCAAGTTAAAAGAAGGAGGTAGCAATCTATCGTTTCTAGCCAAGAATGAGAATTTATGAAGCGAAGTCAAGGAAAAAAAGGTTACATGTCGATTCCACTCTAGCTTTCCGAAACCATGTTTAGGACTTTGATGGTCCATGACGACCTTGAAATGACAAACTTCTATGTATGAACTGAATAACTCAATTGACCATACAACTGAAAGGGTCTCTCGTTAGATTATGTAATAAATTCTTTAATACAAATTTTCACTTACTCAACGAATTAAAAATTCTACGAAATTTGTACGAAAAATTTACAAACCCTTACTTAAATTTGGCTGACTTTTGCATCTGGTGTAAATCACTATCAGGGTGCTAGGTGAGGTCGTTTTCAATCTGCTTGCGCTTGTTCCATAACGAGTCTAAACGTCTAGACTTCTATTTACGTTTTATCGTTTATTCACGAATTTACGTTCTCTTTTGGACTTAAATGTCTGAATGCCTGTGTCAGTATGGCCCAGCGGTTGGAACTCGGCCTTTGGTTTCAAAGGTCGTTTGTTCGATTCCCTGCTCAGGCAGTCTGACATTTAAGTCCAAAAGGCAACGTAAATAGGTTTGTATCTGTATTTATTTAACTCTTGTTGTTGAGCCTTTGGCTTTCCGTCTTTAATTTAATCCTATTGTTATGAGAGCTTTTAGTAACCCCTTTCTTCCCCTCACAAGTGCGTAGTTAGGGAAACCCTAGCATAACCCTTCGTTTTTTTCCCCTACATTCTTTTTTCCGTGAGAATTTTTTTCCACATTGTTTTAGCCAGGATTTTTTTCTCAATGATTGTTTTGTCAGCCCCCAGTCAAGTCATGTTTTTTGTAGGTTCACAGCTAAAATTTTAGTTGAATTTGTTACTTTTGGGGGTTGAAAAGCGAACCATTTTGTATTGTCCACTTGCCTGTCAGCTAATGTGCATTCCAATTTCTAAACCCTTTTCTGCTTATCAGGAAAGAATATTAAAGAGGGTTCAGGGTGGGTTGGGGGGGGGGGGAGTACCATATACATTCATTTAACAAACGGACTAGTCAGAATGGCTGGTGAAATCAGAAAAAGCGTACAGCACAAATCTCATTTTTACCATCCATGAGAGTTTTCAAGTCCATGACAGTTCACGACTGTTTTCAAGAAATTTCTTAACGACATGTCGTTAAGTAAAAAAATTTCGAAACCGTTTGACGTTCGAAACTCACTTTAAAAAAAAATAATAATTGCGGGCTCATAAGGAAGCCTTATCATTTGATTTGTGCTTCAGCTAAATAGTGTTGTGTGTTACTATAGCAACGAGAACTTCATTGCGTTTCGAAAGTACGTATGCCCAAACCAGCTTTAAGTAAAAAGAAAAACTGTAATTTCGATTTTCACTTGACAGACTAACGTCGGATTTGTTTATTGAATTAAAAAGAGGCGTTAAGTGGTCCATCCAATGGACCTTCCAAGTGCTCCTGGAGCTAAATCACTGGTGGTTACGCTGAGCATCTGCTTTCCAAAACAAAATCGTATTCCTTGACATGGAATCTTCGATTCATGAACTAAAGGCATGAAAGACATGAATTGAAGACACTTTTGACGAAGAGGTCTTGAAAATTGCGTCCTCGTTGAGTGCTTAGTAGAAGGAGAAGTCCTCTTCCACCAAACCCTCAAACTAACCGAAACCGAAACAACAAAGTAGATGGATGAAGTGGGACACCTTGCGACAAGACCAGCAGCCCTCTAGTACCAAGGCCCACGGCAAGGGTCACGAAAAAGTTTCCTGCTCGTCAAAGCCTAAAGTCTCTTCGGGAAGCAAATCCAACCAGAAGCAAGTCATCTGTTCTCAAAGGAAGAGGACAGAACTGGAATCGAGCTATCGGCCACCTTTCATCAAAATCATCTTTCTTCATTTGGTGGCCGTTTACAAAGTCACGTGAAGTTAAATGATGTAAGCACTGGACATCAGCCGAAGTGACTACAAATCCGAGACTTTGGCTAACAGCCGCAATTTCTCTTTCAGCCTTAACTTATGTCAACTTCTCCTTAGAACCATTCAATGAAAACACCGTCTCAAGAATTGGCAGAAACGGTCAACTGTTTACTTCAAAATGGAACCCAAAGAATGGCAAGGATTTTACAGCCAGTAACACCCCGGGATACGACAGCCCCGTCTTTTTGTCTCAAAGAAGAATGGAGGTCACAGACTAGTCTTCAACCTGAAGCTGCTTAACAAGCACATAGACTGCCCTCATTTCAAGATGGCCTCCATAAGGAACTCCATTCAACAGAAAACAAACACAGCAACATTGGATATCAGAGATGCTCACTTCACGTTCCATTGCAGCTATCCCTTTTCTACCTGCTCTTGTTCGTCTGCCACCTGAAGACAACCAGGCCTTTGTCTTCCTGGGTGCAAGTCTTCATTCAGTCGTCACAAGTTCACCATTACACCTTCGACAGAGAGGATATTGGACATCAGGAGGAATATCATTGTGCTGATCAACTGCGACATCATCACCGTGCGCCAGTGAGTTCAGGTAGATTTGGGATTTGTTTAAGTACATCTCTGTAATATGTGGTATTGTGACTGACGTTGGAGCTAATGACCTAGCTGTTGGCATGCCATAAAGCCTTAGTTCCCCCCCCCCCTTGTACCATATAAAAAATGAAGGATATCAGGGCCATACACTGGTGTAGCAAGACCCTTCGGATGATCATGCAGATCCTTATAAGCAGCTCATTTAGAAGATATCAAACTTCGCAACCAGAGATGTTCTATGGTGCTGCAAAGCAATGAGCCTCTCTTCAGGTGTTCCTATTCAGAAAGAGGATCCAGAGGAAGTTCTTCTTATGGACGCTTCCCTCCAGCGATGATGTGCCCACACATCAACCCTAGCAGCCAGCAGAACATGGAACACTAGAGAAGTTCGAACACAGCAACGTGCTGGAACTTCCAACTGTTTTCCTTACCATTCTACAGTTCCAACATGAGCCGAAAAACAAGGTCATCCAAGTCCAGTAGGACAACAGCACTGCAGTGGCTTATCTATACAGAAAGGAGGAGAGACACACTCTGCCTGTGTTCATGCCCAGGCCGACCATATCTTCATGCTTCTCACAAGACGCGCCATCCAGCAAACATCACTTGACATCCCCAGTTGCAGGAACATCTTGGCTGACGAACTTTCTCGCAGCAAGAACGTCCCAGTCACGGAATTGTCTCTGTGGCAGCAGTGCTTATGGAGAACCTTGTTCTTCGCTTATTTGGAACAAGACTGAACAAACAACTCCCACACTTCATATCTCCATTCATGGACCTTCTGGTATGGGCCACAGATAGATGTCAACACCTTGGAGCAGAGTATTTGCCGGCCTATTCCCGTTGTTAATATTCTTGCCACTGATTATCGAGAGAATTGCTAGAATAATGGGAACTTTCATACTCATCACCCCTGTTTGGCCAGCTCAACCGTGATTTGCCCCACTATTGAGCTTACTGGTGGACTACCAACGGAGAATTCCGAACACCACTTTTACTAATGCAAAAGAAAGGAACTGTCATCCACAAGAACCCAGGAGCCCTCAATCTTCATGCCTGGCTATTATTGTCAGACTCTTCAGGGCAGATGGTCTATATGGAGAAGGTGCCCTCTGGATTGTCCACTGTCTCAGAGCAGCACCTGTTAGATGTACCAAGGCTACGGTTTTCATTGGTGCCTTGAGAGAGAAAATTGTTTCCCTGGCTCCATCTCGAAGAAATTTTACAGACTCCCTGAATCATCAATTCTATTCTGGGGGCAACATGTCTGGCATCGAAGTCTATCGTTTCGCCATCAACTTCATCTTCAAGGTTCCAGGCAAGACTGCAGTTATGGAATATTTTTGGATCACCTCCCTCATCAAGGCCTTGGAGTGAAACGCCCAGCAACCATGCTCTTCCTGGCATGGAACCTACCACTTAGTTTGACTGGACTTCTCAGCAGCAACACTTTTCCTAATTGTATTGACATCTGAAAGAGATTTTCTGAAATCCAGGCACTCAGCATGGATGAAGCAATGACAATGACAATGAGACTCTATTGACAAAATAAAAGTAAGGAAATAAAAAAAATAGTAGAAGACAGTTGTCTTATGATGCCTACAGATTAAACAAAAAGCAAATCACCGCATCATTATTAAAAAAAAATAAGACCAGTACAATCACAAGCAACAAGACACTAAAAGGACAGGATAAAAACAAGAACAAACAGGACAAGAAGTCAGTGGACAACACAAAAAGCAAACAGCAGGATAAACAGAAACAACAAAAGACAAGCATAGGAACGAAAAACATGACAAATTGAAAGTTGCGTTATCTGTAAGATGGGTGAAAAGACACTTTAGAAAGCATAACGGGAACCACATGCTATTTGATTTTGAAATGTTGTTCCATGTTCGTGACAGTTGACCTTTAAGGAATGATTTTCCAAGCAGAGGTTTGTTGTTTATTTAGCCTATGTGTTTACAGTTGTCAATATCTGTTGGCTGGATATGCAGACGAATTCCAAGGGTCACCTGAACAAAATGTGCCGTAACGGTGTTTTGTTACTTCCTTGTTCGTCTAAGTAATTAAAAAAAAAAAAAATTGAATTTTTCAAGGGTGTTAATTGCCCTGTGTTTGCAACGATGCGTCGTTCTTAAATTTTGAGGAACATTCCAATCGAGTGGAGTTGTTCAAGGTCAAAGTCAAGACTTTGTTTTAAGCACCTTTACTACAGTGTCATTACACTGTTATTTTTCCTCATATATTTGAAAACGGTTGAACACTCTTAGCGCTGCTTGGTCCCTGCATATGTTACCTGGAAAAGACAGGCACTAATGTTGCTAAAAAAAAAAATAACGTTTGTATAAGCTGAGATTTAAAAAAAAGTAGGTGGTATGTCGTCAAGCCAAGAAACTTCGACGTCATAATTTTGAGGACTCCTAGTCACGTTCTGTTTGAATCTTGCAGGGCGACCAACTATGTGTTTTAATTCATCAATGACTTATGATAACATGAGATTGCGCATTTTTTTTTTTACCTTTCATTACCCGGTTCCTCCGCCCATCCCTTATTTTTTTGTATACCTTCCGCCTTTCCGTTCTCCCCCACTTTTGTCTACTTCGCCCATCCCTCCACCTACCCTCGGGTCGCCTTTATTTTCTTTACCGCTCATTTTCTTGCTTGTTTTTAACGCGCGTTGAATCTGCGGTACCGCATTTGCGGTGTGGTTTACGTGACATCTGTTGGGTACTGCACACACACCTGCGTCGACTCTGCGTTACCGCATGCCGCTCGTGCATTCGTTTTGCACCTCAATTCCCCCCGTCAACGCAGCGATACCGCAGCTTTAAAAAAACGCAATTGCGTCTCTGAGTGCCGTGTGTGACTTGAGCGGTGCACACACCCGTCGTTTACCGCAAAGGCGTTACCAAACGCAAACGCACCTGCGGTTTCTCAGTACCTTGTGTGACCTGAGCGCTGCACACATTGGTGATTTAGCGCAAAAGCGTCAGCAAAAATGGCGATCAATCGCGACGACACTGACATTGAACTATTTATTGGGGAGGTAAAAAACCACTGTGAAATATGGAATGTATGCGAAAATTGCACGTTTTCTTCGATAAACCTCCATGGTTTGGCGCACACTACCGTTATATTTCACGGTCATATGTGCATTGGCTACGTCAATGCATGCGCGTCAACGGGCGTTAAAAAAACGCAGCGGTAACGCAGCGTCAACGCGCGTTAAAAACACGCATGTGTACATCGGGCCTAACACATTTTTGAAATTAGTTTGCATTGAATTTTTTCAGCAGATCATTTTATGTTTTATCATTATTTATTATCGAGAGACGGTGTGTTTCAGTTTGTTTAGTTTAAATACTGATAAGTCACTGGTCACGTACTCACTTCGTTTGTATAGCTTCAGCCTTCTGCTCGAGAATTTCGGTTTGACGCATGTGGGCATGAGCCCACCGAAACATAGGCTGACCTGTGTTCGCCTATAACAAAAGTTTCTTCGAACTCGTAAACCAGCAGATGTGTAATGTGTATACCCTTTTCGTCGAATTCCACTTCACCAAAAATTAAGCCCCGGTATAAAATTTGGTGAGGGTATTCCGTTGCGACGAATTCCGGTTTCGCTGAAACTTTTTTCCAACGTACCTGTCTCGTTCTTGTTGCCACGTTCGTTTCAGCAAAAAGATATACTCGCAAATTCCTTCTAGTAGGAATACTTCTTTAACAGGAAGAGGGGCTAATTTTTTTTTAATATTATGTTAGAATATTTTTGTTTCGGGGAAACGGAAATTTACACTTTACCTAATTTAAAAAAGAGGGGGAGGGAATTGAAGCTTAATGGAGCATCGGCCTACAACGAGCTCATTAGCGCCAACCTCAGTCACGGGGCTAATTTGTGGCGATAGGGGCATACCATGAGGCAGACGGCCTAGCCAAGCCTTGCCTTCCTGGTTTTTGTGCGACTCA
>JAHWFP010011738.1:19016-30459 GCA_023313725.1 Lithobius niger | reverse complement strand
ATTTTATTTACCACTGTTCTCCATTTGACCTGACTGGTCGGAAAACATTGTGGAAGGACCTAAGCAACGAACGCACTTTGGGCTGTGCATCGTCGCTTATTTTGGTGAGCTACACACAACACGGGAACGTGTTATTAGGGGCTAATGTCACCTTTTATTTAGCCTACGGCTTGGTAGCAACGATTCAGCCCCGTCTCTTAGGCTCCGGCCCGGCCGTTTGCCTAGAGACTCCCACCAAAACTGTTTTGATCATTTAAGATCATTGGCCCTTTCTGCATGCCCCAGTTTGACAATTGCGTCCTGTTGGCAGCAGAAATAATTCCCTTCGCAACGTCATGTCATCATTTGTAGTTCCGATCATGCAAAATCGCATTCAAGTCCAATGAAGTCTCCTAACGGATTTATAGGGGAGGGAATTCTTGACACTTCATCCAACAACCTCAGACATTCCATTTAATTCTTACTCCCACCAAAGCAAAATTATGACCAGTTAAAATAGCTACGTTACCACATGCCTGACGCTTCAAAACGGTGGGTAAAGCGGCCAACAGTAGCGTCACTTAAATTTTACTCCACGCGAAAACTATGCAAAAGGCTACGAAGACGCTCGGCTCAAAGTAGCTTCATAGACCAGCCAAGAATATTTAAAATTAATTTAAAAATTCCGCCCAACTAAAGAATTGGCGATGCATAAAAAATGGGGGGATAATATTCTCCTTTAAAAATCGTCCAAAAATTTCAATCGTTTCTGCTTCAAACGTTGCAAAACGACAACAGCGTTTTAGAAAAGAAAACACGGCCAACAATGACCTTCAGTCGTCCTCATTTACCTCCAAGCCGGGCAACGCCAGCTCCGTCCCACTTGAACGGCCTTTCCCGGCATCACCAGAGAAGTTCCTTCTCGCGCCGGTAGCTGGCGCCACTACCGCCGCAGAGCAATGAGCGATCGTGATGGGCGAGCCACTACTTCCAAAGCGAAGAACGCCGCCATCTGGTCTTGAAGCTTCGCTAAATCCTAAGCATTCGCGCACCTGTTTTCTTCCAATAGTTCGTCACGCAACAAATCCAAAGTCCACCTTACCGGCGTCACGAACAGCACTCACAATACGTTCCAAGTTACTACAGCGGGGATTTGCCGAAAATAGAAAAAACCGACGGTGAGGAAACACTTCCACCAACTGGTACATTAGGCGTGACACTCGTTCCATCCTGCACAACACCCGAGTGGGCCCTAATTCCGGGTCCAAAAGTTCGCACAAGCCACAGCGCGAATCCTTGCAATTACACAATCTGGATTTCCTGCAGGCAGGATGAATATCTCCTGGGGTCTTCAGGCAGGTACACTCGGGAAAGTCACTAGAGTCCAACATTTTCTTCAAATTCCTGAAGCCTGAAGTTCCCCGCAGCGAAGACAGGCTCCAAGGAACACTGTCTTCCTGGTGGGTGACTAAGCTTCGAAGATCCCATGGATTCGTATGGAGGAGACAGTAAAGCGGAAAGAAATCCCAATCAGGGAACTGTCGGCATAGCCGTGGTCTGCCCATTTGGAAAGAATGGATTGAGGAAGAGATTCGGTAATCGGAGAGAAGATTCTGTTTACCTGCGGCTCGGAAGACCGCGTTTAGGGCGGAACGGTAAACGAGGATCGTGGATCCACGTAAGCCACCTTTGAATAACGAGGTTAGGAATCGGAGGAGTTGTGGCATAGGGGGACCGACAGGATTAACTTGTTCTGTGATACACCAACGAAGCCAGCATTTCCAGTGACTGTCCTATATTTTGCTGGTAGAGGCGCGGATGGCACGAGAGGCGATGCGAACGGCCTCGTCTTCAAAAATTCCCGATGCTCGGAGGAGTCGGACGATAGTAGCCACCCATGAAGTTGAAGTGTCTGAGGTTTCGGATGTGGAATCGATCCCATGGCTTGAGAGAGTAGGCTCGGTATTAGTGGTAGGGAACGGGGAAGATCGATGAGATCTAGCAGTAACGGGAACCAGGCCGCCACTGGCCAGTTCGGAGCTCGGCAGGAACCGAACGGTCGAGTTGGCGATTTTGCGTAGAACAAGGGGCAGTAACCGTGGAAGTGGAAAGGCATATCCGAACAGGTGATTCCAATCTAGAGTGAGGGCTTCTACTGCCCAGGCTCGGGGATCGGGAAGGGGACCGACAAATAGTGGCAGTCTGGTGTTGAGACGGGTTGCGAAGAGGTCCAGCATGGGACGTCCCCACAGGCTGAATAGTGTGCTGCAAATTGCTTGGTGGAGCGTCCATTCACCGGTTGGCTGTGTCGACCGGGACAGGGAATCGGCAATTACATTCAGGTTGCCAGGAATATGGAGGGGAAGCAGGCAAACTTGTTGTTGGATGCAAAATTGGAAGATTTCGGACGTCAGATGATGTAGGGATAGGGAACGTGTCCCTCCTCTCTTCCGCAAATAGGCAACAGCAGTGGTGTTGTCGATGTGTACCTGGACTACATGGCCTGTGACATAGTGTTGGAAATGACGTACACTGAGGAGAACTGCTCGTAATTCTAGGAGATTGATATGGTTGGTTGCCTCGGTTCCCCAGGTGCCTGATACCGTAGGTTGTTGACGTGGGCGCCCCATCCTGTTAAGGATGCGTACGTAAAAAGGTGGATTGGGGGAACTGGTTCGTGAAGGGTAACCAAGGTGGTGAGGTTTGTCACGTCCATCCACCAGTTGACTGTTGTGAATGGAAAAGAGGGATCGATCCATCGGGATGGCAACTGCAGGGCTCGTTGTGGGTTGCCCCATTGGGCAAGTCGGTAATGTTGGATGGGTCGTGCCATCCACCTCGGGACTAAGTCCGTGAAGGAATCGATGGTGCCGATGACTGATGCAAGGTTTCGAAACGTGAGAAAGGGTTGACAGAGGAAAGATCGAATGGAGGAAAGGTGAGTTTCGATTCTCTCCGGAGAAGGCATAACTGTGGCCTGGTTGAGGGAGAAGAATACCCCGAGGAAGACAAAGGACTGGGCTGGTTCTAGTCTTGATTTGGCGAGGTTGACACCTAGTCCTAGGTGATAAAAAAGAGACACGGCGACGTGAGCGTTGATGGAGAGGGTCACAGGGTTGGGGTGAGGTAACAAGCAATCATCGAGGACGGCATGAATGCGAATTCATTGTTGGTGTAGGCAAGCAAGGACTGGACGAAGCATCAGGGTGAAGATTCGGGGGGCAGCGTACAAGCCAAACGGAAGGCATAGGAACTCGTAAACTGCGCCGTCGTGTAAAAACCTAAATAGATGGCGGACAGAGGCATGAAGGAGGATGTGAAGGTAGGCGTCGGCCAAGTCCAGGGAGATTGTCCAATCGCCGGGAATGAGAGAGTCTCGAATAGATGACACGGTTTCCATTTGAAAGTGTGGGTTTGGAATAAACTGATTGAGGGGTCGAAGATTGAAAATCAGTCGGAAACCGCCCGATTTCTTCTGACAGAGAAAGATGCTGCTGTAGAATCTGGACTGATGGGTGGTGGCACGAGGCGAATCGCAGCTTTCTGAAGTAAGAAAAGAATTTCTGTGCATTAACTCGGTGGATGCTGGTATTTCTGAGTCCCACGGCGGGTTGCGCAGAGGGGGACGTGGTGAAAGCTTTGGTTTGAATCCATTCAGAACGATTGACAGGATGACAGGATCCAAAGTCACTGATTGCCAAGCTTTGGCATAATAACGAATCTGATCTCCCACAGCTTGTGGGGGAGAGGTAATGTCAATAAGCGTTGCGATTTTTGCGGGAACGGGAATGTGAGGGGGATTGACGTTGTCGTTGATTGGCAGAGGATCGTCCCAGGTAACGTGCTCGGCCACGTCCCTGGGAACGTGAAGGAAAGGTTGAAGTGGGGCGAGGAACGGGAACCGAGGTCAATGATGAAGGTTTCTTGGTTCCCTAATCGTCCTTGGGGGGATTCGAGGAACGTGGACGTTGCAGGGAACGGGTAAGTGGTCTACGAGAAACATCCAGATGGGGTGTGGCTTTACGGACGAGTCCACTAAAAAGGCAATCAGATTCATGGATGGGCTGGTTCCTCAGGAGGTGACGAGTGGAGAACACACAGGTTTGGTGAAGTGTTGAGGGCAACCTCTCGTAGCAGGACTGTGGGGTTAAAGAGCGCCCTAGTGAACCAATTCATGGCATGATAAGTAGCGAGTAGTCTTAAAGACTTGGTTGATAAGGAACCCTAATTGACGAACGTCAGCCGGTGGATCGGTGTAGAGTCGTTCGCAGAGGGCGTTGGCCGCTGTGCTTAAAACGTCTGCTTGTGAGGCGGCTCGTAACCCAAGGCGGAGGAGGCGATCATTGTCTCGAAGGACGAAGACGGGAACTGCTGCTCGTCGAGGTAGAAAATGAGCTGAACCGTAGTCAAGCTTAGTGTTGAAATTACGGGGGTTCGTTCCCTCCCCAATAGGACGAAATAAGAACGACTCGTGACCTGGTCTGGGAGGTGGTGGTGGTGGTGGTGGTGGTCTTGGTGGTAGTGGTCCTTGTCCAACTCGAGAGGTGCTCTGCTCCCTAGGAGGATCCCCTCTTTCCGTAGGAGGGTCATGAGTAGTGTAGTGGATTGTCCTAGCAACGAAGTTGATGAGGAGTCTGGTCACGCAGACCAAAGCCATAACCTGTAACGAGTCCTCTATTCTTACAAGAAGCGTCGGTAGGGACGCTGAGCTTATATAAGAAGCAATCAGGAACGATCCCCTCCACAGTCTTGAGGAGGTCAGAGTGAGGAATGTCAGAGGGATCGGGATCCCCTAAAAAGGGAAGTTCCTGTTCTGGCAGCGAAGGGTCTGGCGAAAAGTAGGAATCAATTGAGTCGTCTCTTACGGACAGTGGGCCTTGAATGGGATCAGCAACCGGAACTGGGACCGGAGGAAGGGAACCGGCAACCTGATGGCCCGGCTGTATCGGGGCAATGTCACTTGGGGTCATTGGCTACCCACTGTGAAGTGTTCCCTGCGCTTGAAGGTGCGAAGGGAATAGTCCATAAGATTGTGCACCTGGGAACTGGAAAGGGGACCGCTGGCACATCGCGGGGCAGAATGAATGCTCTGGGAGGAACGTGATGATAGATCCAAGGGTGTGAGTCGGGCAGAAGAAGATGCCTTCTTAGCTGCGGCCCTGCGAGTCTTGACTTGCAATTTGAGTCTTGCATAAGCTTCTTTAGCATGAGCGAGTTTCTCGCTGAGGGAACGTAGATCACGATTAGGTGCAGATTGACTGCAGGGAACCGGTGAAGAGTTAACCCTATAAAGTGGTTGAAGGGGAACCGATGGTTCCGAGAGAAATGGATTCTCCAAAGGTAACTGGGAATCGAGAGATTCATGATCCGCAGTAAGTTCTAAGACTTCGACAGCCTCGGAGGTCGGTTGTGTCAAGGGAACCGGTGAGGAGAAAGGTGGAAGGCGGATCGAGGATCCCTCCCTGGGAGTGCCCTTCTAGGCATGACAGCTAACTGGCGGTAACCGGGAAACCTAGAGGCATCCGGCAACCTGGAGGTAACCGGGAATCAAGAGAGGCAACCGGGAACCGAACTCGGAGCGATGTTAATAGCGTGCGTCATAGAGAAGAAAAGGTGAGCCTAATGCTCCGCTTCGGTTTATATATGAGGAGGAGGCTGCACAGTAAGATGTGCAGTAGGTAGCGAGGCGGAAGGATATCTTTGAATTAAGTTCTCTACATTAAACAGCATTTGGAGGTGAGAAATGCTTTAAAAAAGGTAATGTACATTTTCACGACAACTAGAAACTAAAATTAAGCAGGTGCAGGGCCTGCAATTTTAGTCTTTTTATAGCCGACGAAAATAAAAAAAAATGACCTGTTTTTTATAGCGGACTTTGTAACCCGGAGGAGGGCTAGGTTCGCTGTCCCCTCGCGTACAAGCCGGCATCCCCGGGAACTAGTCCCTGGTGAAGACAACCCGGAGTCCTGAACCAATTTCACTAATAACCGAAACAATACACGGGTTGAGGAGCGATCCGCTGTTTCGGAAGGTAACATCCTAAGTGAGGTCAGGCAGTGCGGTAATATATCATAATCTAGTAATGGTTAAGGAAGCAGAAGAAGGCACCGCAGCAGGGGTCTTAACAGCGTGGGGTACAAGATAGGAAATCAGAAAAGAAATACTGAAAATGCCTACCATGCTGGGAAGATGGTCCTCCCATGTGAGACGGACAGGCCAATGGTGTTGCAGATGGTACTGGAAGAGCTGAAGAGCGAATATCGTCCGCAGGATGGGGACTGAAGGTACGAGAAGCGTGAATGATGAATCTTTGTAGATAGTGTTCGTAGGTAATGGACGTACGATGAAGCGGGCTGCGACAGACGCAAGGAGCGGGCTGCAGCAGACGCAAGGAGCAGGCTGTGTCCGTAAAGTGGATGGTGGTAATCACAGCAAGTACACTTATTGAAGGCGGAGCAAAATAATGTCAGATTATAATACTGAAGTTGGAGGAATGATGGTTGGTGAAAGCTAGGTACTGCGGAGAGAAGTGGAGACTGATCACGGTGATTTGTGAAGACGAGATCGTGAGTAGATAGGCGAAGATCGTGATTGCACCGTACCCGCATGGGAGGCGGATGAAGCGGGACCCTAGCCGAAAAAGTTTGAAATGGTCAGGAAAGTTGAAGAAAAACTTAGATAAGGTTTTTAAGGGAGGACACAAAATCCTAAAGTAACACCTGAAACCTTGCTGCTGCACGGGGAGCATGGCATCATGTCCGTGGAGGGTGTTGAAGTTCCGGTGATAACGTCGTACACAGGGACAAAGTTCGGAGCATTATCGTATTGCCACACTGAATACGAAGTGATTTTTTGAAATTGATTTGTGGCAATAGCATCATTCCAAAGTGTAACAGGAGAGGCGGAGGCTGATGGTGGAGGATCGTCATCAGATGTGTGATAACCACAGGTTGTGGACGAGGGATCTCGAAGCAAAGATGGCAACGGCGAGGGAGCTTCTTGGTGAAGTTGGCTAAGGTGGATGAAGAGGATGCAGCCGCAGGATGAGGACGTGACGGCGGCTGGGTTGTAGTTGAGGGAGCAAGTCTAAGGCGGCGAGTGCGGGAACGAGCGCAGTAGTAGGCCCTCCAAGGTGGGGAAGCAGGAATTGGTGAAACCCAGGTGTTACGTGCGCGGAGTAGATCATAATTTATACAAAGGGAACGGTAATGCTGGTTTATAAGCTCAAGCTCGTAAGAGTAAGCCTCGTTCGCAGCATGGAGAAGATTGTTTTCTGATTGGAGGGCCTCTGCAGATGCTGCCGCTTCCTGTAAAGATGTCGTGGCGGATGAGCTCCGTGACGAACCCATCTAGGTATTCAAATAGACATTTTAGGTTGAAATCTAGGTGCTCTTATTCCCTGGCTGAAAGATGCAAACCCCTAGTGATTGCTGTTCGAAGCATTGGTGCGGTAGGGAACAGAGTTGGTTTTGAGAGAGACAGCACTTCCGCTGGAGAGAATGTTTGAAAAGTCTTTAGAGGGGATGTAGAGGGAACACGGGTTGGAGAGGATAAGGACGCCACAGATCGTTGCATCTTGGAGGATGGCAGAGACGGTTTTGGAGTCGAGGATGGCGTCCTAGTGGGAACGAGACGTTGACGGGCAACTTTGATTTTCACTGATGTCTTGATCCCCGACGTTCCTGCTATTGCGGGAATTGCTTCGGTGTCTGGAAGGGCAGGTCGTTTCAGAGGACGAGTGGCAGACAGCGGACCTGACGCAGGACATTTGGTGGCTTTCTTTGGCAGTGAAGGAGAGGTTGAACTCGGAGCTTGGACTTGTGATTGTTTAAGGGCCCGTAGCTCTTCTCGCTTCTTGGCTGCACGTTGCATTCGTTGCCGTGATTGAAGCTGCTTTCTTCGGATGAGTGTCCATCGGCTCGGTGAAATAGAAATGCAGATATGGCAGTTGCGTTCTCGTCCGTCACACTGTCTGCGCCGCTAACAGCAAGGATGAGGATCGAAATGGAACGTAGTGGAGTTTTCAGAGAAACCTAGACAATTACATGCCTTGGGTGAAGGTACATTGGCCTCCTTTGTTATTGTTGCTTCTATGTTCGGTGTTACTTCAGCGTCAGGCAGAGTATCTTCACACGAAGAGGTGTCGGACATGGTGAACGACGAACAGGACACAGAAAAACCGTTACACGCACAGTGTTTTGAACTACGAGGCGGATGACTGTAGTGATGTCTGGTGGTGGAACGTAGCACTACTACATAATCAGTGGTTGCAGTGCTGTAGGTAGGATCGGTGTAGGTAGGATAGATATGGAGATGATGCAGGAGACGTGATACTACCGCGTTCTTTTCCGTCCTCCCCCCCCCCCTTTTTTTTGCTCCGTACCGCGATGTGAACAGTCGTAAATGGTAGGCGAATGGTGAGGTATCAAGTCATAAGTTAGCAGAAGAGGGAGACAAGGACATAGGTCTGTTGGATGTGCTTCTTGCTTGAGCGTAGAGGCCTCTGGACGAGGAAAGAGTGGAGGATCGATTCCTAGAAGGGAGCAGGATGAAAATTGAAGCGGACGTCACATGGAAAGCTATTGTTGCTATAAAAGAACGCTGGTAGTTTGAAGAAATTGACAGAGGAATGGATCAGCCATGATGAAAGGTGAAAGGCTCAGGTCGAGCTAGAGAAACGTGACGTAGTAGGATCGACCGTGCAAGGAGTGAATTCGGACGAGGAGGTATAAAGTGTGTCGGAGGTAGCACATAATGTGCTGCGTAAAAGGATGAGGATCATTAATAACGTGTCCTTGTCTTAATGCGGATTGTAGCAAGTCTCTTTTGTTTTTCCTTGTGTGACTTATTAATATCTTTATTTATTCACTCAGTCAATTTTTTTTTTTTTTTAAATCGGGAATGGAGCAAACTGCACGTCCGCCCGTGAGTCGAGAGATTACGGTATGATGGTACTGGGTTCGTCCGGAGGATGCTGACTGCAGGGAGGCGTAACGACGGATTTGCAGGAGATACTGCGGGAGTGAGTGTGGGTGATGGTACAGGACAAGTCGAGGAATGCGTGTCCTAAGCGTTCCGTCAGTGTTGAGGGTAGAGCAACAATCCCCGTGATTGAAATTTTGTGAGAACGAAGAACAGGAGGAGACATCGTGAGGGATAGAAAATCCAGAGACTGTCATTCTAAGACAGTGTACTGGATGTCGACGTTTGGCAAGGATGGTGATTCATCACAAAACAGGTCAACGAGGACAGGCGAAGGAGGAGGAGCAGGATCGTGTCCCAACGCACGGTGAGAAGGATCGTTGAGAGGATCGTTTGCAGATAGTAAGAAACTTTCTTTACTTCCTATAATGTGAAGGGAACGGCTCAGATGACGACAAGGGTTCTTCTTCCTTCCTCGTCAACCCTTCATTGTTTAGGAGTTACGAAAAAGCTAGTACCAGAGAGATTGAGGAAAGTGATTCGGTTAGGATTCAAATATGCATAAGTGTCCATGCGTGGATCTTCAGGGTTTGTCGTTGGAGTATGGTATATTTTACAAAATGGCGTTTTCTGACGGCAGTGAAAAGGCAATTTAGAAAATTGACCCCAACGGATGAAGTCAGGGCCTTCATTATAGAGTCCTTGTTGTCAGTATCATCGAAAGAGTCAACTGAGGAGAGAAACATTTTGCGCTTTTTCTTGGGTAGGGGAAACTACAACTTCCATCAGGATCACTACCGTGTACTTCAGAAGCTGAGTATATAGATGACTCAGGAGATCTGGCGCCATGTTGGCAAAGCCATGTTGGCTGGCGCCATGTTGGCCAAGCGCCAGAAAGAATGCAGAGTGGGAAGGTTTGGAATGCATTGTTTCTAGTATAGTTGCGACCCCTTGGTGTGACATGAACACGTTCGTGCCCAAAAGCGACATGACAAGATGGCGGGCACTGCTTGAATTAATAAGGAACGTGAAGAAGCACCCATAGCTGGTGCTACATTCTACTAGATTATTGGCCAAATAATTAAATTTAAAAAATAATTTTTTTGGGCAATGAAATGCATAAAATAAGCGATTTTAGCATTTATTATTGACGAGAAGTATTTCGCAGCTAGGCCTAGGAAGCAACACGCAAAGCAAATTCTGCAGAAACCGATTAGCAAAGCCAATTTAAACTTAAATGGGAAAATACTCTGGAAAAAAGGAAAGAACATGTCAAGAAAAGTTAGGTTTAATTACTTTTTAACGATACTTACGTAGCAAACTGTTTTAGTAAATCAGGTGTTGATTTAGGATGATTACAAAGCAACTGAAATCCAGCCTAATGGGGAGAACAAAATGTCAAACTTAAAAGAGTTTTGATTTACTTCTACACAACTACACAAAATACATGATCTTATGGTGTACGTATCTAAAAACGGTTTAAATTGTTATGACAGGCATGCACAGAGCAAAATCTAAATACTGACAGTAGTCAAAGAAGAAGAAGAAAAAGAAAAAGAAGGCGGCGGCGGCAGCAGCAATAATAATAATAATCTTAAGCCATTTTAGGCAATCTTTGGGCTAATTTAATGCTAACAGATGCCTCAATTTGTTAACTTACAAATTTCAACTGCTGCTGTGTCATTTCTAATTCAGGCTCCAATTAAATTCATTTGAAAGGTGGGAGTGTCTTCTTTGCAACAAGGGTAGTTGAAAGGGTCTATAACTGTTAGGAACCTAGCTAGGCCCGTTTTACTAGGTGCTGGCTTTACAATCAACGTTGGATTTTTCACTTATTTTCAACTTTCAACTGATATTGTGACGTGTCTAATTTAGGTAGATAGACTACAGTTAGATTCATTCGAAAGGTGGAAATGTCTTCTTTGCAACAACGGTCGTTGAAAGGGTCTACGACTGTTAAGAACCGAGCTACACCCGTTTGAATAGGGCCTGGTATCATTGTCACCATTGGATTTTCCGCTCATTTTCAAATTTCAACTGCTATTGTGATGTGTCTAATCTAGGTAGATGACACCACTTAGATTTATTCGAAAGATGGAAATGTCTTCTTTGCAACAAGGGTAGTCTACCTAAATTAGAAACGACTCACCACCAGTTAAAAGTTGTAAACTAGCGAAAAGTCTAACGGTGACTGTAACACAAGCACCTAGTAAGCTCGAGTCTTAACAGTCATAGACCCTCTCAACTACCACTGTTGCAAAGAAGACAGTCCCACCTTGGAGCCATCCACCTAAATTCAGGGTTTGTATCATTTTGGCTGAATGGATTTCAAGGACTTGTAAGGACTTTTAAGTACCAAGTGTCAAGCACATCGGACACCGGCGAGAGTTCTGCTGCCCACTTGTGTAAATTGTTATTTCTCACGAAGGATCTCTAAAATTTCAAGTTATATTTTGAGATAACAATACAAAAGTCCCGAAACGGTTGCCATAGAAGTTTGGTCTTAGCTCTGTTCCCAGTCTCTCTTAGGACAAGAAAAAAA